>PVLC010002876.1:63855-106681 GCA_004027655.1 Graphiurus murinus | reverse complement strand
AATTTTTTTTTTTTTTTTTTTTTGCGGTACTGGGGATTGAACTCAGGGGCAATCTACCTCCGAGCTATACCCCCAGCCCTATTTTTTATTCTTTATTTTGAAACCGAGTCTCACTAAGTTGCGGAGTGCCTCACTAGGTAGCTGAGGCTGCCGCGAACCTGGGTCCTCCGGTCTCAGCCTCCCGAATGCTGGGATTACAAGCGTGCGCCACCACGCCCGGCTTTAATACAATTTTAATGAATTTTTTTTTTGGAAAAAAGTAGGCAAATGCATATTTTTTCTTTTTCTCTTTCTCTTTTCCTTTTTTTCTTTCTTTTCTTTTTTGTGGTACTGGAGATTGAATCCAGGGACATTCTACCTCTGAGCAACACCCCTAACCCTTTTTATTTTTTGTTTTCAAACAGAGTCTTACTAGGTTGCTGAGAGTTTCCCTAAATTGCTAAGGCTGGCTTGAAATCTGAGATGTTCCTATTCTAGCCTCCCAAGTGCTGGGATTACAGACATGTACCACTCTGCCCAGCTTCAAGTGCATACTTATAAAACAATTAAAAAAGGTGCCAGGGGTGGTGATGTATGCTTGTAATCCCAGTACTTGGGAGGCTGAGACAGGAGGATTGCTGGTTTGTCACCAGCCTCAGCTACTTAGTGAGGCACTCCGCAACTTAGTGAGACCCTGTTTCAAAATAAAGAATAAAAAAATTAGGGCTGGGGGTGTAGCTCAGGGCCTCACTAAGTTGCTCAGGCTGGCTGCAAACCTGCGATCATCCTGTCTCAGCCTCCCAAGTACTAGGATTACAAATTTGCACCACTGCATCTGGCAAAGTTTTTTCTAACTGTAGTAAGATCCTTCAATTCTTTATTTCATTACAAGTACACAGGACATTTTGATAAATATGTTCGTATCTCTAGCTTTGTAATGCAAAGTATCTACTTCAGACTCTTAAAAATTACTTATTTTGAAACAGGGTCTTTCTGAGTTGCTGAGAATGTCTCTAAATTACTGAGGCAGGTCACAAACCTGTGATCCTCTTATCTCAACCTCCGAAGTATTGGGATTACAGGCATATGCCACTGTGCCTGGCTTTACTTTAGACTCTTGACCATGCTAAGCAAGTTGTTTCTAGAATAACTTCTTAATTGATTATGTGTCCAAAACTGGGGAACACTGGACTGCAAGTGTATTGAACATCCGCCCTGATCCCGCCCTTGGTTTAACCTGTGTTTTCCCTTGGTTTCCTCATCAGCACAACACACAGCTTCCTTTTTGGAGCCCTGGCTGAATTGCTGGACAATGCAAGGTAAGGTTTACCTGTGACAGAGGTTACTGAGGGAATAGCATGCCATAAATCTAGTCTAGTTATATTGGAAGATAAAAACATATCATTTCCCCCCTCCTGCAGTGTTTTGTGACTTGATTTCCCATAAAATAAAAATACTGTAGGAAAAGAACAGATGAGAGAAGGAATTATTTACCTTTATTTGCTCTGTATTTATGACCCAGCTTCAAATGTGGGCATATTGGATCTCTGTGTTTGTAACTACGGAATAGCAGATATTGATTGGGATGTTTCTTAACATATATTTATATAGGTATCAGTGTATACTTTGTCTTGAGAACTTATATTTGGGATTGAGCATTTACTGAAGTCTGCATTGAGGTGAATTGTATAGTTAAGAAGAAAATAAACTGGTCATGGTGGTGCATGCCAGTAATTGCAGTAACTTGGGAGACTGAGACAGGAGGATCACAGGTTCAAAGACAGCCTTAGCAGTGAAGCGAGACTCTTGGCAACCTAGCAAGACCCTGTTTCACCAAATTAAAAAAAAAAAAAACAAAAAAACAACAACAACAAAAAAACAGGAATGTAGCTTGGAAATAGGATGTCCTGGTTCAATCCTCAGTAACACACACACACACACACACACACACACACACAATAAAATAGCTCTCTGTTGTTCACGTCTTCCTATGTATCAAACATGCATAAGCAGTTTACAGATGGGTATTAACTTACTCATTTTCACAGCATCACTCTGAGTTGGGAATCATTATCCCTGTTCTACATATGTGGAAATTGGTGCACAAAAAAGTTAGATGATTTATTCAAAATTATACAATTACTGTTCGTCAGAGATAGAATTCCGAGTGGTACCATTTGGCTACAGAACCCCAGTATCCCATTTTACTGACTCTGACACGGGAATTGAAGTTTAAGGACCCTCTTTAAATATACTACTAAGTAGAAGACAATATACTTAGTAGTATATTTTGTAGTATATTTGTGGGGACTTGGGAGAGACTCGATTTTATAGCTAAAATTGAATATGGCTTTGACTGGTTTTATACTTGTATTTCCCTGTTATACAAGATTGTCCCTCCCTTCTCTGCAGAAAGGAAAGTCCCTCCAGAAAATACAGTTGTTAGATTGGGATCCTAGTAGGAGTACTTAATTTTTTTTTTTTTTTTTTTTTTTTTGTGGTACTGGGGATTGAACTCAGGGGCTTTCTACCTTCGAGCTATACCCCCAGCCCTATTTTTTTTTAATCCTTATTTTGAAACAGGGTCTCACTAAGTTGTGAGGTGCCTCACTAGGTAGCTGAGGCTGGCCGCGAACCCAGATCCTCTGGTCTCAGCCTCCCAAATGCTGGGATTACAAGCGTGCGCCACCACGCCCGGCTAGAAGTACCTAAATTTTTAGCCACTAGTTGGCTGCTAACAGTATCAGCTTTTTGTATTTGGTCCCCCATGTTTGACCTTTGAAAGGAGATGACCTCTTGGAGAGTGTGACCCCAGGGTGTGGTCAGTCAGCCAGCTATCCAGTGCCATGCTTAGTGCCGTGTTCAGTACTAGGTTACAAAATCACTAGCTTTGCCTTTTATTAAATCCTCTCTATGGAAATAAGGAAATCATAGAAAGGGAGGGAAGAGGAGAAAAGAAATAAAGTTATCAGGGAGCCATGAACCCAGGTTAGAAGGAACAGGACAAGACAGGGCCCAGACAGATGAACAGTCATCATTCCTTTCTCTGTGGGAGTTTAGGGTCATTTATGAAGAAACCCTTTTCTATATCTGTGGGTCGCTACCTTCTACTGAATGGTTAATTTTCAGCAACCTGGTATTTCTGGGTTTTTTTTTTTTTCTGTCTTTCTATTTATTTTTGTGGTATTGGGAATTGAACCCAGGGGCATTTTACCTTCAAGCTATACCCCCAGCCCTTTTAAGAAACTTTTAAATTTTGAGACAGAGTCTCACTAAATTGCTGAGCCTGGCCTTGAACCTGAAGCCCTCCTATCTCAGCCTCTACTGGGATTACAAGCTCTGGCCACCACACCCAGCTGTATCTCTAACTTTGAAAGAACACTTTTGTCTATACTGCTAACTGTCTTTTCTCTTCCTCTGGCTGAGGACAGTAGCACCTGCTTTTACAGCACCTGCCTGTGTCTTTTTCAGCTCTGCCCCATTTCCCCGTGGAAAGCTAGAACCCCCGTTTCCTGTCTTCAGTGGACACTTGGATTTTCTGCCACTGCTTAGATATATCAAATGCACACAAAATTCGGCTATTTACAGACTTTTTCTGGATGCTCAGTTGGTCTCATGGAAGAGGTCTGTATAAAGTCCCTGAATAATTCTAAGGAATTATTTTATATCATTATATTTATGATTTTGATGATTTCCTGTAGCTGTGAAAATTAGAACTGAAAGATACTAAAAGAATATTGTAGAGAGAGGGAAAAAAAGGGGTAATAGAAGAAGGGATGGTTAGGGACCTTGTAGTAATAAAACAGCCATTTAAAAAGCAAGTTTTCTGGGCTGAAGCTCAGAGTTACTATAAAATATCTTAATGAGATGTAGAGTTAAGTTATTATTTTATGCCCTAACTCATGTAAGTCCCATATGAAGAAACTGTTTCTTTACAAACCTTCATTTCAGTATAGTGGCATTTATTGAGTGCCTGCTATATCTGTGGTGCTTTGTACCATGCTTAATTGTATACTAGTTGATACGTATATGACTTGGGGTCATGGTGAAGAATAGATGAGAATTTTCAAAAGTACTTTGAACAATGTTTACTTGATACATAGAAAACTCCCTAGACATGGCTGGGGTAGTTCTAGAATTTTTATATAATAAAGGCTTACAAGCATCAGTAGACTAGTGGAAGAGGCTAACTTCTAGGCTTACAGGGCAAGTACAGTGTGCATACTCAGATTTATTTGGAGGCAGTTTTCAGTTCGGAACTGAAGGAAATTTGGAGACTCACAGTTCCCCATCAGAGTGGCCCTAGTTACACCAGTTATTGTACCGAGCTCCTCCTTTTAGAGTCTTCCTTCCCTTAGCATACTTTTTTTTTTTTTTTTGGTACTGGAGATTGAATCCAGAGGCATTCTACCTCCAAGTTATACCCCCAACCCTATTTTATTTCTTATTTGGAAATAGGGTCTCTCAGAGTTGCTGAGGGCCTGGCAAAATTGCCAAGGCTGGCTTTGATTACAAGCGTGCGTCACCATGCCTGGTTCCTTAGCGTACTTTCTTCCTCCTTGCTCTCACACTGGTGGTCAAGAAGCCAGGATCTTGTGGCTCTTTCTCCTTTCCTTTTGAAATTTTTACTTTTAAAATAATTCTTTAGCTGGGCGTGGTGGCTCATGCTTGTAATCCCCAGTACTTGGGAGACTGAGACCGGAGGATCATAGGCTCGCAGCCAGCCTCAGCTACTTAGTGAGACCTTCCACAACTTAGTGAGACCCTGTTTCAAAATAAATAATTAAAAAAATAGGGTTTGGGGTATAGCTCAGAGGTAGAATGTCCCTGGGTTTAATCCCTAGTTCCGCAAAAATAAATAAATAAAATAAAAAAAAACTTTTAAAATGTGGTATATAATCATGGTGATGCACCTTGTAATCCTGGTACTTGGGAGGTCCAAACAGGAGGATTGCAGATTCAAGGCCAGCTTCAGCAATTTAGCAAGACTCTTAGCAACCTAGCAAGACCCTATTTCAAAACAAAACAAAAGCGGGGTGTGGTGGCACATGCTTGTAATCCCAGCATTTGGGAGGCTGAGTCAGGAGGATCCGGGTTTGTGGCTAGCCTTAGCTACCTAGTGAGGCCCTCTGCAACTTAGTGAGACCCTGTTTCAAAATAAAGAATAAAAAATAGGGCTGGGGGTGTAGCTCGGAGGTAGAATGCCCCTGAGTTCAATCCCCAGTACCGCAAAACAAAACAAAAAAACAAAAACAAAAACAACAACAAAAAAACCAAACCAAAACAAAAAATAGCTGGGTGTTGTTCAGAGGTAGAATGCCCTAGCAAACACACACACACGTGATTTTATATATATATATATATATATATATATATATTTATATTTATATATATATAATGTGTATACACATACAAACATACACACATACACACACGGAGTATTATTATTCATCCATAAAGAACAAAGTTATGTCATTTGCAGGAAAATGGGGAAGGGAAATAAGTCAGATTCAGAACAACAAGTATCATGTTTTCTCTCATGGGTAAAATCTAGGGGTTGGGGAGATGACATGAAAGTAACAGGGAGATTACTAGAGACCAGGAAGGTGACGGGAGAGGGTCAGGGAGGTAAAAACGGGCAATGGATGGATAGGATCAAAGTGTGTTATTAACTCATATGAATATGCCACAATAAAACCCATTATTCTGCAGAATTAAAAATAATGTCTGGATTTTAGCAAAAGGAAAAAAAAAAGATCGTGGATAATCTCATCACTTTGAGTAGGAATCGGCGTATTTTTCTGTTTAAAAACAATAAACAAAACAGCCAGTAAACCTTACTTCACCTCTGCAGGCCACGTGGGCTCTGTTGGAACTCTTTGGCTCTGCCGTCATGGTGCTAAGGCAACCATAGACACTGTGTAAATCAATGGGCATGATTGGGTTCCTGTAAAACTTTCTCTGCAAAACAGTTGATGACCTAAATTGGGTCTCCAGTCATAGTTTCCCTATCTCTGAGTGAGTGAGGGAATCCCTTTCTAGTACTTTCATTTCTTTGCTCACATATATGTATATGAATATCATGTGTTCTTTAAAATGTGATTATACAGTATACATTACATAGCTATTTGCTTTTTCCTTCTATTTTTTAAAACTGAACTATATCATAAAACTCATTCTATGACTTCTGAATTGTTCTCCAGCCAGTTTTTAAAAATACTGTATTAATATCCGTTTTGTTGAGCTTTTTGTGTAATTATCACTAAATTCCATCTCTTTTTTAAATTCTTAAATTTTAGCCTTTGTAATATTCTCAAATTATGAGTAATGATAGTTCTTAGCATATAAATGCACAGTGAAACATTTTAGTAATTGATTTTAAAGCAGTTTAATAGTGGATTTTTGTACTGTTTGATATTTGACAATAGAGTATATCTCGCATAAGCTGTTCATACTAATGTAATTTTTTAAACATAATGTCACATTGAAGCAATGATATTTTTATATTGTTTCTAGAGACGCGGGGGCTGCAAGACTTGATGTGTTTTCAGGTGAGCTGACTTTCTTCTTTTTTTTTTCTAATGGGAAAGCTTGCAGCTGTTTTGCTTTCATTTTATTTCATGAAATCAAACCACATTCTATAGACTTTAATGTAATCTAAATGCTTTGCGAGTACAGTGACCATATGGGGTGCCAGGGTGAGGAAAGTATACTTTGCAAGTCAAATTATTCACTTGCTAGAGGACCCATTTACAAAATTAGGTCTTCCAGAATTTTGTGAAAGAACCAGAGAGATTTGGAGCAGTCGATTTGTTTGCCATGAGAAAATTTTATTTTAAAAAGCATATAAAGCCGGGCGTGGTGGTGCACGCTTGTAATCCCAGCATTCGGGAGGCTGAGACCGGAGGATCCTGGTTCGCGGCCAGCCTCAGCTACCTAGTGAGGCACTCCGCAACTTAGTGAGACTCGGTTTCAAAATAAAGAATAAAAAATAGGGCTGGGGGTGTAGCTCGGAGGTAGAATGCCCCTGAGTTCAACCCCCAGTACCGCAAAAAAAAAAAAAAAAAAGTATATAAAGCTAGGCATGGTAGCGCATGCTTATAATCTCAGTACTTGGGAGGCTGAGACAGGAGGATCCGGGTTCGCAGCCAGCCTCAGATGCTTAGTGAGGCCTTCTGCAACTTAGTGAGACCCTGTTTCAAGAATAAAGAATAAAAAATAAGGCTGGGGGTGTAGCTCGGAGGTAGAATGACCCTGGGTTCAATCCCCAGTACTAAAAAAAAAAAAAAGAACAACAACAACAAAAAAGCATATCAACTTAATGGTTATTCATAGGTAAGCATACATCATTTCCAACCTATCACAGTTTTAAAATGCCTAAGTGAATGTGTAGTAGGAATGCGTGAAGGCCACAGAACTCTAGCCAAATGTTTTCTTCATTGTATTCATTCGTAGTCTCCAAGTATTTATCGCAGCCTGTTAGTTAATCTTATTAGCATCAGATGCTGGTGACATGAGGTTTTGGGGTCCAGCACAGTAGTTATGGACACCCAGAGAATCAGCCATGGGGGTAGCACTGCTTCGCTACCCAGATTCGGTCTACTGCTCTGTAATCCTGGCTATTTTATTTTATTTTGGTACTGGGGATTGAACCTGGTGGTGGTGGGGTACTACCTCCAAGTCCACTCCTAGCTCTATGTTTTATTTTGTTTTTTCGCTTTTTAAATTTCGAAACAGGGTCTTGCTAAATTACTGAGGCTCTCACTAAGTTGCTGAGGCTGGCCTCGAACCTTCAATCCTCCTGTCCCAGCCTCCCAAGTACTAGGATTACAGGTGTGCGCCACTGCGACCGGCTGTAATTCTGTTTACTGAGCACAGGTGAGAGAATGTTGTCCACGATGTTAATCCAAGTCTGTACTGAAAAAGCAGCTCCATTCAGTTCATTGAAGATGCTGAGCCAGATGAGAGCTGGGGTTCATGAGAAAGACAGAGGAAATGATAAATGACACTGCTTCCTCCTCCCCGGCCCCCTCCAGGTTAAAAAGTTTAAGGTATAAAGACTGGTCGATGTGAGGTTGGAGTGTGCAGCTCTTGTGAGGGCACATCAAGGCCCAGGGTCAAGCTGCTCACAGCCCAGGGGAGTCATTTCCCTGGAACTGGCGTGCCCTGGGGAACTCAGGGTCTGAAAGAGCCTCTCAGGGTATTCTTCCCTCAGTGATCAGTAAGAGCAGGGCACCACCACAACCGGGGCAGAGCAAGGGAAGGGACAGAGCAGCTTCCCTCCTGGAGAGAGGGGTCCTCATTTTTATGTCCGTTCCAGATGCTCTTTGACTTCCAGTGCAGTTGTGTACTGAAACCCATTGCAAGTTGTAAATACCAGAAGTGGAAAATACACTGAATACACCTGAGCTACTGAGCATCACAGATTAGCCACACAGTACGCTGTATATAGAGTATTGGCTTTTTTCTTCTGTACTGGGGATAGAACCCAGGGGTATTTTACCTCCAAACTACACCCCCAGCTTTTTAAAAAATCTTTTATTTTGAAACAGGGTTTTGCTAAGTTGCTGAGGACCTCACTAAGTTGCTGAGGCTGACCTTGAATCCATTATCCTCCTGTCTCAGCCTCCCAAATACTGGGATTTACAGGCATAAGCATGCACTACCACACCTCGATTATTTTTTTTTTCCTTGTGAGTGTGTGGCTAACTGGGAGCTGTGGCTCACAACATCGCTGGTCTAGGAAAAGATCAAAATTTAAAATTCAAAGTACGGTTTCTGCTGTATGTGATCTCTTCCACATCACCATAAATAAATAAATAAATAAATAAATAAATAAATTAAAAAAAATAAATCATTCTTAGTCAGAAACCATCTGTGTATGGATTAATCAAAGTATGGTGGAAACACAGAGAAAGAAGAAATTGTGTTTCATATAAAGAGCTAGGGTTTAACATATTGGTGTGACTTTTGTCAGATAGCCTAGGAAGAAAACAATATTTTTGTCTGAAGAATTACTATGGGAAAAAGAGCAGAGGTAGACTAGTTGAGAGATTTATTCATTAACAGTGTACGGAGTGTGTGTTATTCTTGGTGCCCGGGGCAGAGCGCTGAGCAGAATGTTCTCTGCTCTTGTGGAACATGCATTCCACTGGGGAAGAGATGGACAATGAAGAAATGAACAAGTAAATAATATACCAGCAAGAATAAGTGCTAAAAGGAGAGGGGGGAGGGATAAAAAAGGCACCAGCATGTTGAAAAGGGTGTATACCTTTTCATGGGCATTATGGGAAGATTTGTTTAAACAGGTGATGTACAGTGAAGGCCTGTGCAATGTGGGGGAATGCGCCATGGCGATACCTGGAGAAAAAGCATTCACAGAACTATGATGAGGCTAGGATGCTAGAGCTAGGGTTAGAGCCAAGTGGGTGAGCTTCTTGAATGTGATACTGAGGCTATTTTTTTTTTTTTTTTCCGTAGTCAAGGGACCATGGAGGAATCATGGGCAGTGTGTTGTTTTCCTAAGTACACATGTGTTCTTTTTCCTTTTTTTAAAAAAGATAGTCTAGAGCCGGGCGTGGTGGCGCACGCTTGTAATCCCAGCATTCGGGAGGCTGAGACCAGAAGTTCCGGGTTTGCGGCCAGCCTCAGTTACCTAGTGAGGCACTCCGCAACTTAGTGAGACTCAGTTTCAAAATAAAGAATAAAAAATAGGGCTGGGGGTATAGCTCGGAGGTAGAACGCCCCTGAGTTCAATCCCCAGTACCACCACCAAAAAAAAAAAAAAGATAGTCCAGTAATAACATACAAGCTAGCCTGGAGAAGTACAAAAGCAAGGATAGTAGGGAGGTTTTTGATGAGAACTTGAGCTAGGGCAGTAGCCCCACAAATGGAGAAGGGAGAGCAAAGGCAGGCAGCAGGGCTTCATTCAGAGCACGTGCACTGTTGACAAGGGGCTGAGAGGACTTAGGATCACACAGCGCTGCATAGGGAACTAGAATCCACATGTCATGTTCTCTTGGGCCTGTGACAGGACACCAGCAGGGGGTGGGAGTGTTCATGCCCCCTGCCCCCCACTTTCTCAGAATTATCATAAACAAACAAAACAAGATCTTGGTCAGTTTAAGAAGAAAGCAAAGCAGAACTTTTTCTTTCTTTAGGTTATATGTATTTTGTGAAAAAATGTATTTGTGGATTTTGATTTTAAATTCTATATTGAGACACTTTTTTATTGTAGCAAATCATTTTAGGACTATCAACCTAGTAAACTGATTTTCTTAAAAAATATAAAGAAGGGCCAGTGCCAATGCTTAATACCTATAAATAGAATTGTTCTGGGGATGCACAGTTAATGTAAGATTGGACTAGTTTTCAGATGATTTAGTGAGGCCCTGAATTGCTCCCTAATTAGTTGCCTTCAAGTAATTTGAGGATCAAACTAAACATGCTTCACCGTGGAGTTTTATTTGTCTAGGTGTATTAGTTCTAATACATTTTTTTAGAGTTCACCAAGTGCCAGGCACTGGGCTAAATGCTAAGTAAACACTGTGCTCTTTTTTTCTTTTCTTTCCTTTCTTCCTTTTTTTTTTTTTTTTTTTTTGGTACTGGGAATTAAACTAGTCCTATTTTATTTTTAATCTTGAAACAGAATCTCACTAAGTTGCTGGGGGTCTTGCTAAGTTGCTGAGGCTGGCCTTGAACTTGTGATCCTCCTGTCTCAGCCTCTCAAGTTCTGGGATGACTTTTAAGGAATTGGCATCCTAGTGTTGTTTCAATGGAAAATGTAGAATGTGGCTAGGTCAGAAGAGGGCCCATAGCTTTTTTCATATCTCTGGAGTAACTGTGCTCCAAAAAAGGTGTAAGAACCATTGGTCTGAAAGAGAAACAGACACACAAATAGGTAATTTAATATTCTGTGAAAGTAGAAACATACAGGTTACCAAGAAAACATTCATCCTGCGTTACCAATGACATAGAAGGTTTAAGAAATTTGCCTGGAAGTTTCCTATGAACTAATCTAGAGGGAAGGTAGGCACACACCTGGTTAGTACAGCATGGGAAGGATGAGGGGCCAGATGTGTAGTGCCTTGAGTCTGAGAACATTGAGACCATGAATAAGATACTCGTGATTAGTTCAAGGGAAGTATTCATATGAGGGGGAAGGGTACAGCATGGGCAGGTCAGGGGATGTCAGGATGAGATTGTAGAGGAAGGAGGGCCACATCATGAGGGGCAAGCAACTTTTGTTAAGCAGTTTAGGTTTTATCCTGAGAGAGTGGGGAACTCTGGAAGCATTTTTCAGGAAAGTGGTGAAAGGCAGAGCTGACTGAGAACTGGCTGCTCCTTTGCTTTTGGGGAGAGGAAGTTTGGCAGCGGTGTCTAGAATCTAGAAAAGAGATGATGGCTTGCTAAACTGATGCAGTGGAGTGGGAATAGAGAAAGTGGTCAGATCCTAGAGACAGTAAGGACTGGGGACTGGAGAGGACCAGACAGGAGCATGGCAGGGGGTGTGGTGAGGAGATGGAGAACTTGATGACAATCCTGAGGTTCTGAGTCGAGAAGCCAAAGCCTAACGGCAGGGTGTGCCATTTGTCAAGTTGGAAATACTAGAAGAAGGGGGAAGGCTCATGGGGAAAAGTGGTTTGTTTCATGTTGGACAGGCATTTTGTGTGTGTGTGTGTGTGTGTGTGTGTGTGTGTGTGTTATTGGGGATTAAACCCAAGGGCCTTCTACCTCTGAGGCACCCCCACTCCCAGCCCTTTTTTATTTTTTATTTTGAAACAGGATCTTGTTAGGTTGTTGAAAGTTTCTCTTAAGTTGCTGAGGCTGGTTGTGAACCTACGATCCTCTTGTCTTAGCCTTTCAAGTACTGGGATTATAAGCACGCACCACCACGTACTGGGATTATAGACACATGCCACCACGCCAGGCAGGATATGTATGATTAGTCAGAGATAGAAATCCACCTGAAATCCATCGTGCTTAGGAATTGAAATAAGGCCAAGTTTTAGGGCGAATAGTAGGGATTATTAGATTTTGAAGTCATATTAGTTTAGCCCAACCTCTAGTATAGATTTATTTTAAAAAAGGAGGTATATATTACATGTCTGCTAGGAATCTTGATCTTTTTCAGCCATTCATAGAAGGAATATTTTTTTTCTTCTCAAGATCCTTCCAGAAGACATACATATCAAGAACTGCAAAATCAGCGATAGCTTTTGTGCAGGGCTGCCTGAGGCTGAGCCTGGTCTTGAGTTAGGTGGTTCCCAGTCCTTGATAAACATAAGCTAGCCAGGAGGAACCTTTATTGTGGGCACATGGCCATAAAGTTATGACCCCTCCCCCCAAATCAGTGCTGCAGTTTGGATGTGGTTTATTCCCCAAAGGTTCATGTGTTTGAAGCTTTGTCCTTGGTGTGGTAATGCTAAGAGATGATGGAACCTTTAGGAAGTGGGTCCTAGTGGGAAGAGGTCAGGTCATTGGAGTCTTTGCCCTTGGAAGGGATTAATACTGGTCTCACAGCCGGGCGTGGTGGCGCACACTTGTAATCCCAGCATTCGGGAGGCTGAGACCCGAGGATCCGGGTTCGTGGCCAGCCTCAGCTACCTAGTGAGGCACTCCGCAACTTAGTGAGACTCGGTTTCAAAATAAAGAATAAAAAATAGGCCTGGGGGTATAGCTCAGAGGTAGAATGCCCCTGAGTTCAATCCCCAGTACCGCAAAAAAAAAAAAAAAAAAAAAAAAATACTGGTCTCACAAAGTGAGTTGGTTTTCACAAAAGCCGGCTGTTATAAAAGAGTGAGCCTGACCCCTGGGTCTTTGGCTTCCTGTTTTGTCATGTGATCTCTCTGGCACATGCTTCTACATGCCTTCTTGCCACTGTGATGCTCTCCACCGTGAAGGCCTTGCAGAGTTGAGCAGAAGCTGATGCCATGTTCTTGGACCTACAGAACTGAAATAATAAACCTCTTTTCTTCACAAATTATCCAACCTCACGTGTCTTGGTACAACAACAGAAAATGGACTGATACACTTAGGTATGTCTTTTAGACATGGACTATCTCAAACATTAATTTTTATTTTGTTTTATTTTATTTTATTTGTGCAGTACTGGGGATTGAACCCAGGGGCATCATACCTCTGAACTACACCCCCAGCCCTATTTTATTTTTCATTTTGAAACAAGGTCTCACTGAGTTGTGGAGAACCTCACTAAGTAGCTGAGGCTGGTTGCCAACCTGCGATCCTTTTGTCTCAACCTGCCAAGTACTGAGATTACAAGCATGCACCATCACTCATGGCTTATTAATTAATTTTTAAGTGTGAATTCTTATTGACCTTTAAACACAGAGATTGTCTTAAATTTGCTAGGAAGTGATCCATGGGGACAGAAAGCAGATCAGAGATTGCCTGGGGGTGAGGTGGGGGTGGGTAGTGGTCCTGGAGGGAGAAGGGAGGCTTTACAGAAGATCAGGAGGGATATTTGAGATGACAGAAATGCTTACTGCCTCCACTGTGGTGATAATTTCATCGATATACTGAAATTTAACAAATTATATACTTTAAACATATGCAATTTATTGTACACAAATTATTTCTTAATGACACTATTATCAAAAAAAGAAAAATGCTAGAACTCATATATCCACCTATTGAAATTATTTTCAGTGTTGCTTTACAAATCACCCACTAAAATAGTCTCATTAGCTTCAGTTACATCTTTAACGTTTTTTTTTTTTTTTAACCAGAGATTATATTATGCAATTTAAGGGTCTCTTTTAATCATCAAAACTGATTTCAAATAACTTGGCCCATTTAAAAAAAAATCAAATGTGTCTTCAAGAGGCAAATATTTGCTGCCACAAAGAAATGCTCACAAAAGGCTCTTACGGGAATTAACTACTTAGAAGGGAGCCTGATGAATTTAATAAGAATGACCTAGATTTATTTTACAATGAGTGCTTTGGTGGAAGGGCATAAAGGTTGATCCATTTGACAGAGGGATCCTGGGGTCACATTGCCAACTACCTTTCCCCTTCCTCTTAGGGAAGAAATACCTGAAGTTTAAAGGATCTGTCCAGTTCCAGAGTAGCGGCATGTCCTGCTGCATGCATAATTTATTAATGTATAGATGTTTTATGTTAATGTAAGGCCTTTTGTTGCATGATTGTTTTCTCCCCTGCAGTTTCTTATGAAGCTGCAGCCAAGACTCCATTCTGAGCGCCATCGCTGTGCCATGACTCTGTCACTCTGCTGCTGCAGTGGAGGAGGTCTAATAATTATGTGAGCAGCATGACTTTCTGACGAACAAATTAAGCCCAATATTTATTAGTAATGACTGCTTTCTCTTACAGTGGATAATGAAAAACTGCAGGGTGGATTCATGTTATGCTTCCTGGATGACGGATGTGGCATGAGCCCTGGTAAGTTAATTATCTGAATACCTAACTGGCTGTTGAAGGAAACAGCCTGAAAAATCCATAAAATAAATAAAAATAAATTGAGCTATCTATTCCAAAACAGGTATGGGGCTATTAGGGAAAATAAATTCAAGACCTAACTTATTATTGAAGTTTTTAGGATTAAATATTCCAGCTGGCAGAGTAAATTCATTGCAACCATCTAAACCAAGACAAAGGGTGAAAATAAGTAAATTTTGTCAGAAAAATGAAAGACAAATGGTACTGATTATAAGAAAAAAGCATCTGAGAACGAATGGAACATAAATAGTAGCTGATAGATGCTGAGATTGTTTTTAGCCCATCTTTTAGTGCTTGCAAGAGCCCCAAGGCAGTTAGTTTCCAGGGCCTTTAGGCTATTTTTAATTTTCTATATAACCTTGAGGTAGGGTCACCTCTTCTTTTTTTTAGCAGTTTGTGTGTGATTTTTTTTCCCCTCTGTCAGTTCATTCAAAGCTTTAGTTGTTTCAAATGAATATTCTCATCCTATTAAATACACGTGCAATATATTACACGACATATCGTTATATAAAGTTAGCATGAAACCAGCACATAATAGGTTCACAGTTCAACTGTGGGGCAATTGAAATGCTATTTTCTCTGATACAGGCTTATCTGTTTTAGATATCATATTCCTGAATTCTTATAACATTTTATGTCCTGCAGGCTATGGTTTTAAGCAGTATGCTTAAAAAATGGTGAGAGAGTTAAAGTAATATGGAATTGTCCTGGTCGGTTGCACGTCCCAGGAAAGGATAATTATCATCCAAGGGAAGGATGATTATTGGTGCTGATACAAGCTGAGAATACGAGGAAAGCAATTATCTTCTTCCAGCTCTTTCATTCCCCTCCTTGGTCTGAATAGTCAAAGAATATTTATGGGCAAGTTTAGAAAAGGCTCAACTATCCCACTTGGTTCTCGTCCTGACTTTATTGGGACAAATTTGATTATTCTAGTTCATTTTGATTGAAGTATTACTGATTCTTCAGTGTTTGCATATAAGAAGGTAAAGAGATTGTAAGAAAGCCACACTGAAAGATGTCTCTTTTTTTTCACTTCCATCCTGAATGTTAAGTTCATTTTTCTGAATCTTAAAAATAAGTAACAGAGTGTATATGATACGGCCTAAAGAAGCATTATTTAAAAATATGGGACATGAAGAAAATGATGAAAACATAGATAAATCCTCTGACCTTCAGAAGAGATGGGACCTTGAGCTCACACACGGTTTCTGATTTAGGATGGTCTCACAGTTTCTCGATGTTACCATGGTGCTGAAGGATAGGCATTCAGTAGGAATTGTACTTTGAATTTTGACCTTTTCTTGGGCTACTGTGTGCTAGGATACCCTTGTAATTCTGGGCAGTAGAGGGAAGCCCCAGCTCACAGTCAGCCACAAGGGGAACCAACCCTAGGCTAAGCTATCATTTCAGTAGTTATATTAATTGCGTTTTCTATTTTCAAATTAATGATGAGTTTATTGTGATATACTGATCCCTATCAGACATTGAGGGATTGAGGAGCATCTGTTTATAGAACAATAGCAAAAACAAACAAAAACAAAAACAAAACAAAACAACAACAACAACAAAAAAACCCCACAGTATTTTTTAAAAATGGGAATACATACCTTTTTTATTTTTTGGAAACACAATAATTTATTTGCCTTCTGTACATGGTATCTTTATTAAGTATACAGAAGACAGGCAATTTAACTCAGCACAATTAAAAACCTTATTACCTGAGTTTTTTTTTTTTTTCATTAGGAGCGCATTTCCTTTCTCTCTTTTTCTTTGCAATACTGAGGATTGAGTTCAGGGCCATTCTACCTCCGAGCTATACCCCCAGCCCTATTTTTTATTTATTTTGAAACAGGGTCTCACTGAGTTTTGGAGTGCCTCACTAGGTAGCTGAGGCTGGCTGCGAACTCGGATACTCTGGTCTCAGCCTCCCAAATGCTGGGATTACAAACTTGCACCACCACGCTCGGCTTCTTTTTGTTTTTTAATTATAATTTTTTCTTACTGGGGTTTGAATCTGGGGGCGTTCTACCTTTGAGCTACACTTTCAGCCCTTTTTATTTTTTATTTTGAAACAGGGTCTTACTAAGTTGCTGAGGCTAGTCTTGAATTTGTAACCCTCCTGTCTCAGCCTTGCAACTACTGAGATTACTAGCATGCACCATTGTTACCCAGCTTGTTGGTTTTTTTTTTCCCGGTACTGGGGATTGAACCTAGAGACAATTTACCTCCAACTATACCTTAAACCTTTTTTATTTTTTATTTTGAAACAAACAAGGTTTTGCTAGGTTACTGAGACTCTTGCTAAGTTGTTGAGCATGGTCTCAAATGAATTTGCCTTCCTCCTGTCTCAGCCTCCCAAGTACTAGGATTACAGGCACACCCTATAGATTTTCTTTCTTTTATTTATTTTTTGATACTGAAGATTGAACCTATGGGTATTCTATCTCTGAGTGTATTATGTTAGTTTACTAATGCAATGTTTCTAAACTCCAAGTTGGGACAAGAAACACATCATTGACTCTGGTTTGAACTAGTTTCCAGTGCACCACTGGTTCTGGTCATCTACTTAGATGGCATCTAGTTCGAATTCCTGTCTAGCTTTCCTACGTCTTCATTCTCTCCCCCAATCTTGATGTCCAATCCTTCTAGCTAGTCAATGCCCTCATTACCAGGGTTGGCCTGATCTATGTCAGAGAAGTGAGACTGCTGGATTCTATAGAAAAACAAGATATATGACCAAGGAAACAGAGTAGGATGTCAGACTCTGCAGAGCCAGACCTGTTTAAGCAGCTTTGGATGCCATCTTGAAGGGCTTTATCCCTCCAGCTTCATTTCCACCTGCTGTACTTTCATAGTAAAGCTCCCACCAGCTAGCTCCACAATAGTTGACAATTTCTATAACAACCTGCGTGGCTCAAGGAGGTCTGCATATTGTGAAACCCAGAGGATTCCTATCTAGAATTCTGGATGGCCTTGGAGAAATCAGGAGAATGACTCTGAAAGTCTGAAGTGATTAGCCTTTTCTCCCCACGTAGTATCAGAGCAGAAGCTATTCTGCCCTTTGTTTCACCTGGGCCAGGTAGGGCCTAATTCATGAAAAAATTACTACTGGTACAAATAATTATAACTCTTATAAGCTACTAACACTTATCAAATGACAGATTTTGTGTCCAGGGTTTTACAAATACATCCTCTCATTTAATCTGTTTTATTTACCTTCATCAACAACTCTGTGATGGAATACTAGTACTTCTCTTTTAAAAAAAATTAAAGCTCCGAGTTTTTAACTCTACCCTAGGTTATGTATTTAGGTCTGTCTGACCTTCAGTATAATGCCACTAAGATCCTTGTTAAAGATTATGGGTCCTGACATGAATCCTTGTCTCTGGCCCAAGAGCTATGGACTTGTCCTAATGCCCCAAGACACATGTGAAGTTCCAACAACTAGACTTTAGGCTGATGTCAAAGACTCTTCCTAACCACATTAAAAATCTTTACCAATTCCAGAGGAAGCTTCAGAAATTATCTACTTTGGAACGTCCAAGAAACGGTTATCGACCTTGAAGTTCATAGGGCAGTATGGCAATGGCCTTAAAAGGTGAGTTTTTCCCCTGAAGGTGTGATTATCATCAATATTGGAAACAGTGTTGAAGGCAGTCTCTCCCAGAGTGACACAAGCATGCAAACATATACAAAGTATAAACTTGGAGAGAGTTTCACCTTGCTTTGGAATCTCCATACCCATAACTATCTTGTAACTTACCTTTATAACATTTAAAAAATTCTCACAAACAATAAGATGAATCTGTTTGTATGCATTTCCTGAAGCAGTACTTTTGGACTTCAGAGCATCATTCCATTTCTATGTTCAATTGTTTTTCAAGGCGCATTTTAGCCTAAATGTTCTGACCGCACTTTTTTCTTAGTTTGCCTCAGTAAGCTGTGAGGACATTGGACTCACCGGTGCAGCTCCTGCCAGGGCCCCATGGTTGTTCTTTTGATCCCTGGATGGGACTTTTTCTCAGTAGCCATGCCTCAAGTGAGAGCATGGGGGCAGGATCTATTAAACTTGAGAAATAAAATACTTGTGTCCTCTTGGTGATGGGTCGTAAAGACAGGTTGTTGAAAAGAATAGTCCATTATCGTACACAAACTCATGCCCGCTTGTGCTTTCCAGGTGTCTCAGATGTAAATCCTTATGCTTTTCATTTCTAATATAGTGGGTCCATGAGAATTGGAAAAGACTTTATTCTTTTCACGAAGAAGGAAGAAACGATGACCTGTGTGTTTTTTTCTCAGACGTTTTGTGAAAGAGAAGGTCTTAGCGAGGTAAGATTTGAAGGTGTCCTTCCATTCCCATGGCAGTGGTGTTGGCTCCATTTATCCTCTCAGGGGTGAATTTTGTCAGAACTGGGGTGTCCATACATTCGGGGGAGTTATCAGAGTCAGCCTGCCCCCTTCCTCTCTCCTTCCCTCCCTCCCTTCCTTATTTCCTTTTTTTCCCTCTCCTTTTTCTTTCTTTCTTTTTTTTTTTTTTTTTTGTGATGCCGGGGGTTCCAGTGCAGTCTCACACAAGCTAGGCAGATGAGTGCTCTACCTCTGAGCTGCATCCCAGCCCCTGGAGGCTCCTTTGAGAACTTTGTTTTCATTCTCCTTGTGCCTACCCCTCCCAGAATAAGAGACTCCATTCGGCATAGTAAGATTTGTCGAAGAAGTCTGCAAAATCCTTCTACCACTTGCATTATAATTGAATTGTTTTAAAATAAATAGAATATTAGAATCAAAGAGGAAACAAATTTTTTTCTAAAAAAAGAGAATGCAGAGTAGACTTAAAACTGTCATTCTTTTTTCAACTTTTCATAGTTTTCCTTATAGAGGTCTTTTACCCCTTTGGTTAGGTTTATCCCTAAGTATTTTATTTTTCAGGATGCTATTGTGAGTAGAATTATTTTCTGGATTTCTTTTTCAGTGGATTTATGGTTGGCATACAGGAAAGCTTCTGATTTTTTAAGATTGATTTTGTATCCAGACACTTTGCTGAATTTGTTGATCAGTTCTATAAGTTTTTTGGTTGACTTTGTTGGGTCTTCTAAGTATAGTATCATGTCATCTGCAAAAAGGGATAGTTTTAGTTCTTCTTTCCCTATTTTTGCCCCTTTGATTTCCTTCTCTTGCCTTATTGCTCTGATTAGAGTCTCAAGTACTATATTGAACAGAAGAGGTGATAATGGACATCCTTGTCTTGTTCCTGTTTTTAGTGGGAACTCTTGTAGTTTTCTCCATTTAATATGATGTTGGCTGTGGGCCTATTGTATATTGCCTTTATGTTGAGGTACGTTCCTTCTATTCCGATTCTCTGAAGTGCTTTTAGCATGAATGGGTGTTGGATCTTGTCAAATGTTTTTTCAGCATCAATTGAGATGATCATGCAATTTTTGTCGTTGAGTCTGTTTATGTGGTGAATTACATGGATTGTTTTTCGTATGTTGAACCAGCCTTGCATCCTTGGGATGAACCCGACTTGGTCATGGTGGATAATTTTCTTGATGTGGTTTTCAATGCTCATTGCTAGTATTTTGTTTAGCAGTTTTGCATCTAAGTTCATCAATGATACAGGCCTATAGTTTTCTTTTCTTGAGCTGTCTTTATTTGGCTTTGGTATTAATGTGATGTTGGCTTCATAGAATAGTGTTTGGGAGGGTCCCCTTTCTTTCTATTTCATGGAATAGTTTGAGGAGTATTGGGATTAGCTCTTCTATAAATGTTTTATAAAATTCACTTGGAAAACCATCTGGCCCTGAGCTTTTGTTTGATGGTAAACTCTGTATTGCTGTTTCTATCTGTTTGATTGCTATTGGTCGGTTTTCTATATTTTCTTGACTCAATTTAGGAAGGTTATATGTGTTTAGAAATTTTTCAATTTCTTCTAGATTTTCCATTTTGTTGGAGTATAGTTTTTCAAAATAGTTTCTGATGATCCTCTGTATTTCCACACTGTCGATGGGAATTCATCTCTTATTTTGGTAATTTGGGTTGATTCTCTCTTTTTTATTGGTTAGGTTGGCCAGTGGTTTATATATCTTGTTTATTTTTTCAAGAAACCAGCTATTGGTTTTGTTGATTTTCTGTATTTTTTTTATTCTCTACTTCATTAATTTCTGCTCCGATTTTCATAATTTCCTGTCTTCTACTAGCTTTGGGGTTAGACTGTTCTTGATTTTCGAGTCTTTGAGCTGTGTCATTAGGTTATTTATTTAGTGATTTTCTGTTGTTCTTATGTGGGCACTCAGTGCTATAAATTTTCCTCTTAGTACTGCCTTCAAAGTGTCCCAGAGGTTTTGATGTGTTGTGTGTCTGTTTTCATTGGTTTCTAGGAATTTACTTCTTCTGTGACCCAATCCTCGTTCAGCAGTGTGGTGTTCAGTCTCCATGTGTTTACATGGTTACTATGGGTCTTCTTAGAGTTGATTTCTAGTTTCACTCTATTGTGGTCTGAAAAGATGCAGGGAATTATGTTACATTTTTTGAATTTGCCAGTACTTGCTTTGTGGCCCAGAATGTGGTCTATTTTGGAGAAGGTTCCACATGCAGCTGAGAAAAATGTGAATTCAGCTGTAGTTGGGTGAAAGAGTCTATCTGTGTCTAATAGGTCCATTTGGTTTATGGTATTCTTTAGGTCTGAGGTGTCTCTACTGACCTTTTGTTTAGAAGATTGGTCTAGTGATGTGAGAGGAGTATTGAAGTCTCCCATTATTAGTGTATTGGGATCTATGTGTATCTTTCTATCATACAGAGTTTGTTTTATGAAAGTGGCTGCACCTATGTTTGGAGCAAGATGTTGATAATTGTTATTTTCTCTTGCTGGATTGTTCCTTTTACTAGTAAAAATGACCTGCTTTGTCTCTTCTGATAAGCTTAGGCTTGAAATCTAATTTATCTGCTATCATGGTTGCTATTCCTGCTTGTCTTCGAGTTCCATTGGCATGGATTACCTTTTTCCAGCCCTTCACCTTTAGTTTGTGGGAATCTTTGCTTGTTAAGTGTGCTTCTTACAGGCAGCATATAGATGGATTCTGGGTTTTAATCCATTTTGCCACCTTGTGCCTTTTTATTGGGGAGTTGAGACCATTTATATTTGAAGACTTTAGAAGATGGAAAGATCTTCCAGGCTCTTGGGAAGGCAGAACAAATATCATCAAAATGGCCGTCTTCCCAAAACTGATCTACAAATTCAATGCAATACCCATGAAATTACTAAGGTCACTCCTCACAGACATAGAAAAATCAGTCCTTAAATTCATTTGGAACTACAAAAAGCCCAGAATAGCCAAAGTAGTTCTTTGCAACAAGAACCACGAAGGAAGTGTCACAATACCTGACTTCAAACTCTACTACAAAGCCACAGTAATAAAAACAGCATGGTATTGGCACAAAAACAGACACATAGACCAATGGAGCAGAATAGAAGATTCAGAAACAGACCCAGGTGCTTATAGTCAAGTGATTTTTTGACAAAGGAGCCAAAAATATACACTGGAAAAAAGATAGCCTCTTTAACAAATGGTGTTGGCAAAACTGGTTAACCATATGCAGGAAAATGGAAATCAACCCCAGTTTCTCACCCTGCACAAGAGTCAACTCAAGGTGGATCAAAGACCTGGAAGTTAGGCCAGAGACCTTGCAGCTTCTTGAAGAGGGCATAGGCTCAACACTTCAACACATAGGCACAGGAAAAAACTTTCTCAACAAGACCCCAAAAGCACAAGCGACTCAAAGGAATATCAATACATGGGATTGCATTAAACTGAAGTGCTTCTGTGCCGCAAAGGAAACTATCAAGAACCTTAACAGAGAGCCCACAGAGTGGGAGAACATTTTTGTCAGCTACTCTTCTGATAGAGGTCTAGTATCTAGGATATACAGAGAACTCGAGAAAATCACAGCTAAGAAAACAAATAACCCAATCAAAAAAATGGGAAAATGATCTAAATAGACACTTCACAAAAGAAGAAATATAAATGGCCAATAAATGTATGAGGAAATGTTCTACATCATTAGCAATCAGAGAGATGCAAATCAAAACTACCTTGAGATTTCACCTAACTCCAATCAGAATGGCAATCATCAAAAACATGAACAACCACAAATATTGGCGAGGGTGTGGAGAAGTGGGAACCCTAATACATTGTTGGTGGGATTGCGAATTAGTGCAACCACTTTGGAAAATAGTATAGAGGATCCTCAGACAAATGGGAATGAACCTACCATATGATCCAGCAATACCACTTCTGGGTATCTACCCAAAAGAATGGAAACCAAACTATCAGACCGACGCATGTGTATCTATGTTTATAGCTGCACAATTCACAATTGCCAAACTATGGAAACAGCCAAGATGTCCATCTGCAGATGAATGGATTACAAAACTATGGGATATGTATACAGTGGAATTTTACTCAGCCATAAAGAAGAACAAAATCATGTTATTTGCAGGGAAATGGATGCAACTGGAAAACATTATGTTAAGTGAGATTAGTCAGTCACAAAGAGTAAAAAAGCATATGTTCTCCCTAATATGCAGATGCTAGGGAGAAGATGGGGCATAAGAGGGACTCCAGATGAAAAAGGAGAAACCCTCGATAAGCAAAGAAGTTGACTTAACTGAAGGGGATGAATGGGGGTGGGGACACCCTAATGCACATGATGCACTTTCACAGATATATCAAGGTCAATCACTAAACTGAACTTGAGAAGGAAGGAGGGTGAGGGAGTGGGGTGGGAATTGAGGAAGGGGTTAAATGAGAAATGTGTGCATATATGTCTTTATCAGCTTGTACGTAACAAAGATGTATGATTACAATGCACCAATTATTATAATTAAAAAAAGTCATTCTAGTGATCATAATTTTAACTCCATTTGCTGACCCAGAAACATTTTATTAATTTGCGTTGTCTGAGTTCTAATGTTGTGAATGTCAGTTATAATTCAGTGCATCATCATATACATGTTGAAGAACTCCTGTCTGCTCATCACTGGATACATCTGGAAAGGCAGAAAACCAGCTCAGACTATGAGACCATTGAAAAGTTCTCAGCCTTGTTATAACATCAGGTGCAGACACTTTTGAAACTGGAGAAATAACAAAATTAGGGTGTTTGAAAAGAATGCCATTCAATGAGCATGTGTGACCGTTACTACCAAATTGTTAAAGCAATGATATGAATGGGGAGAACAGAGGGACCCGAGTGGCCAGCAAGGGTTTTATGGAGAGAGCACAACCTGCAGCCAGACAGGCTGATGTGTGGAAAGGGCCAGGGCTCAGTCTCCGGCCAGGAGATGCGTGTGGGGTTCAGAGGGACAGTGAGCTTGCCTCTGTGGGTGGAGCTGGACAACGGGAGCCATCTGTAGGCAATCAGGAGTAGCTGAGGAGCTTCATATATGTAAAGGACCTGGGGAGTTGGACTAAAGCAGAGGTTATAGCTCCCCAAATGGGCCACTTCCTTTAAAAAATTTTAACTAAAAACAGTCACTACTTACCATTTCCATATCCACAGAGACAGCTTCTTCCCACCGTATTAGCTAGTTCTCTTGATATTTGCCTGTATATCTCTACATAGCACACTTGTATTGCTACTTCTTGATTGTATTTAGGCATTCTCTATTAATCTCCCACTACACAAGAGGATTTCATCCTATCTGTCTTATTTTCTATGCTTCTGTCATACATGCATGGTCTTCCAATCCTTCACCCTGAACATAGCTCTATCATAATTCTGGTCAGGACAAGTTTTACTATTTACATTTTAAGAATGTATAAAGAGTATCCACACTATCCTATGCCGTAAACTATTATGTTCCTCTCATACACAACTTTTCATTTCTCCTAGAATTAATAATTGACTCCTTATCAAATGAGGAGAGTAAATCGAATAGTGGAAGGAGACTTGGGAAAGGAGGTGGGGAGAGAAAAAAGAACAAGACTGAGGGAGGGAACAGTTTAAATAAAGTTATGTCCATACAAGGAGGTTTCACTACCAATCTCACTAACATGCATGGGGAGAGACCCAAGGGATGGGTATACAGAGGGAAATATACCAAGTATGTATGCACGTATGTGTGTATGTATGTATCACTTTGAATCTCGTTGTGATGCGTAATTACATTGCACCAGTAGAAGTATCAAAATAATTGAGTGCTCAATTTTCTGTGTGCTTATCACTATCACTGAGTATCTGGTTGGCTTTTCTGTGTCCAGATTGCTTAGTTAACCCCATTCTCAAACCACTCTCCTGCCAGCTCCATCTTCTGATCACCTCTGCCCTGGAGCCTTCTTCCATGCTGCTGTTCACAGTCCTGCTTCCTGTGGCTCCTTCAGCTGCCACCCTGGGGTCTGGCCTGGCCATCGTCCCGTTAGGCAGATAAACCTCTCTGTGTATACAGAGAGCTCACGTCTTCTTTGGTGCTTGGCTTCTCTTCTTGGTGTTACATATTCTGTAGTTGTTTGCTGAGCAGGGGGTGCCTGGGAGGCAGAATAGTTTAAGACCCTTCCATGCATCAACATGGTCTCACTCGACTCCTATACTCAGTGATTATTTTGCTTGGCGTTATCTCCAGGCTAAAATTTACTTTCCTCCAGGATTTTAAAGGTATTGTTTCATTACCTCATTTCTAGTGTTACTATTGAGATTTTGAAGCCATTCAATGTTGTATTCTGTAATCTTGTACATGACCCATTCTTTTTTTTTTCTCCCTTCTACTTTTTGAAGATTAAAAGAATCTTTTTTTTGCCTCCAGTGTTCCAAATTTAATATTTTACCTGTGTAGGTCTATTTACATCCATTGTGCTTAGCACTTGTAAGATAATCATTCTGGAAATTCATATTCTTATAATTCTGGGGTCGTGTATTGTAACATTAATGGTTTTCTTTCATCCATATTCTCTTTCTTCCTTTCTCTTCCCCTCCCCTGTCCCTCCCCCTCTCTTCTCCATTACATCCCTGTTGTTATGTTTTGCATCTATCAGGTGTTTTACAATATATATGGTGATTTTATTTTATTTTATTTATTTTTTAATTTTTATTTTTATTCATACATTGTAAGCATACATCTTTGTTAGGTACAAATTGATAATGATATGTGTGCTCACAATTCTCATTTGACCTCTTCCCTAAATTCCCACCCCGCTCCCTCGCCCTCCCTCCCTCTCAAGTTCAGTTTAGTGAGTGACCTTGATATACATTAGTGCGCCCCTCCACCTCTGTCCAACCCCTTCGGTTAAATCAACTTCTTTGCTTTTGAGGGTCTCTCCTTTTTCATCTGGAGACCCTCTTATGCCCCATCTTCTCCCTAGCATCTGCAACAATATATATGGTGATTTTAAAATGAAGGACACTCCTTCATTCTCAGAGTCTGGTGGCTGTATTTCTCCTTCATACCCCAATCCCTGGACTTGTTCTTTTCTCTCTTTTTGTACCTCCTTTATTTTTTTTTTTAACTTTTGGACTTCTGAAAATATTTTTTTTAACTGTCTTAACTTCTCTTTTATTTTTTGTCTTTTGTATTTTGATTTATTTTCTGGGAGATTTTCTACCATTTATCTTTCGCTTCTTTCGTAGATTTTTTTTTTCTGTACTCATATTTATAATTTCCAACAAGTCATTTTTAGCCTCTCAGTGTTCCTTTTTCAAAGCTATGTAGTTCTTATTTCATGGATACAATATTTTCTCTTATAGCTCTGATGTTTTAAATAATGATTTTTCCCTTGAAATTCTCATTTTTCTCGCCTGGTTTCTTTTCCACTGAGTTGCTTTGTTTATGTTTATTGGCTATTTATCATGTAAGAGGTTTTTCTTAGATGGGTATTAATTCTGAACATTTTAAAGCCCAGTCCAGTAAAATGCAGACTGAATGCTCTGAGTGTGCGGATAGGTCTTGGCTACTGTGAGTCTCACAATAATGAGATCTAAACTAGGTTGTTTTATTGGGTAGCCCTTAATGTCATTTTCTTTAGGTCTTTCCTTTGGGGCTGCTCAGATTTCCAAGAGAAGATTCTTGCAGTCTCCTGCCTGAAGGCTCAGCTACCAGCCTTCTGGGAGGGAAATGAGAGAAGATGCTGGGTTTCTTAGCATCCAACATTATACTTTCACTCTGCCCCTCTGGTCTCAGTGAAGTTCCCCTGACAACACCCCGTATGTGTCTTCTAGTCTAGGAATACATTGGCCGCTCTTTCCAGAGAAGCAGCGTCCAGGGTCTGTGGGTTGGGGAGGAGCCGTTCCCACAAGAGGATCCGGGTCTGCTTCCTGCTCTCGTGCCGTCCTCTGTCTGGATTGCACATCAGGCTGCTCCTCTCTTCTCTGGTGAGGACTTAGGATTGTATTCCTTGGTGTGCTGTCATCTAGTTTCCAGCTTCTGAAGTGCCGACACTGTTGTGTCCTCTGCCATTCTACCATCTTTCTAAAGGGATCTGCAGTCGCCTCCAGTGTTCCCACGTTCCACTACAGTGTTTTAACACATAAAACTCTGAATATACAATACTTTTTTAATCCATCTTTTCTTTATAAAACTAGAATGTAGGAGGAAAATCAACTTTTAACTTAGTGTTTTATAATTTGGATGAAGAGTAAAATGCATTGGTATCAACCAAAAGGATGGTGGGTTTGGAGTATTTCATAATAAATTGATGTGTGTGTGTGTGTTGTGTGTTTGTGTTGTGTTTTTAATAGGTTGTAGTTCCAATACCATCATGGCTAACAAGAACCAGAGAATCTGTCACGGATGATCCCCCCAAATTCTCAACAGAATTGTCTATAATTTATAAATACTCCCCATTTAAGAGTGAAACTGAATTGATGCGGCAGTTTGACATGATCTACGGAAAATGTGGTAAGATCATCAGAGCTCTGCGATTTTGACGGAGGTCTAGTGTTTTATGAAAGTCACTCTGCATATGTTTTCATATTTTTATATAATAATCTCACATGGGGGCAGTCATTCATTTTACCCATATGAGTTTTTGTCTTATGAGAATCCAGACATGAGTTATTATAAATCCCTGACACAAAGAGAAAGGTTTGTTGTGCTTGCCTGGGCTCGGCGAGAAGAGAACGCTGCAGGCTGTGATCACAGGCACTCCCCTGCACCATAGAGCAAAGTCATGTGCCATTTGCACCATACAGCAAGGAGATGCTTACTGCAACATTGGAGATTGTGTCATACTAGGTTATGAGAGATTTTGCAACTTATAATGAATCTATGTTTCATAGATTCAGAGAGAGCAAAGGCTTTGTTGACATTCTCCTTCCAAATTATCAGATTTTTTACTCATTCTTTCAATCTCTGCCAACTTTCTGCTCAACATGTAGGATACACCATGTCTATTGACATTTTCCAGTGCCAGTTTTGCTCCAGACTTCCACCATTTTTCATCTCTAGAAACAAAAAGAACCCGACTTTATAGAAAGCTGCATTCCACAGCTCCTTGATTTATGTAGTTTATAGTGAATTTTTGTTGTTTCAGGTTTGGCCTGGTTAACCCCAAAATTTCTTCTCTAACCTGTGTCTTTTTGTTTACAAATGATGTTTTAAATCACTTGTTTTCCTTTGTCATAGAAGATAAATAGTGGCAATTAAATTAGTATTTATTTTATTAATGCCTACATAATATATTTTAAGGATAGGTAATGTAAATCTTAGTTGACTTCTAATTGTCAAATACTCATACAAATATTAATGAAAGTTTTTTATTTCCTAAACACTTTTCCAAATACTTTTAAGAACTTAAATCATTTAGCCCTTAGAATTACTCTGTGTGGTATGTGGTATGTCTCTCATGAATGCCACTGTATAGATGAGAAAAATTAGGGTTAGAACTATTAGGAAATTTACCTGAGGTTGCTGTACTACTAAATGCTTGATTCAGGATTTAAACATCAACATTTAGGTTCCAAAGTCTATGTTCTTAGTCACTATGCTGTTTTCCCTACCAAAAATATAAAATTAGTTTCCTTTTTTAATTTCCCTGACATTTTTGTTTGTCTTCATATCATCATCAACTTTGTGAATAAGTTGGACCTTTTCTTTTTTGGTCAATCATGCCTTAGACTAGGGGTCAGAAAACTATGGCCACAGATCATATTTGGCTCCATACTTTTTTTTCTTTCTTTTTGTGGTATTTGGGATTGAATTTAGAGGTATTCTACCTCTGAGCTACACCCTTAGCCCCCCACTTTTTAAAATTGTAACAGGGTCTCGCTAGGTTGTTGAGACTCTCCCTACATTTCTGAGGCTGGTTTTTGATTTTGCAGTCCTCCTATCTCAGCTTCCCAAGTACTGGAATTAGGCATGCCCATACCTGTTTTTTAAGTAAGGTCTTATTGGAACACAACTGTACTTGCTGGTTTATGTATTCTTTTATGCTACAGTGGCAGAGTTGAATTGTGAGTAGTTGTGACAGAGACCATATGGCCTTAAATATTTATTACTTAGTTTTTTTTCAGAAAAAGTTTGTCAATACTAGGTATAGCATCTGAAAACAATACTTTGTATTTGTACAAAATTTTTTACACACATCATTATTCTTGCATGCATTGATTTCAGTTCCACCAATGAGAACTTTACCTACAAGGCAAAGTTGGCTCAGGCTCCTAACAATTTTCATAATGCAAATTATGAAAAGAGTGCCAATATTGGAAAGATTTGCAATGAATTGAATTGTAATAAGAAGCACCACATGGTAGGAACTCAACACTCCGGAAGGGTGAAACTTGCTCTAAGATATATGTTTTGGGACATGGCCAAACATATTATTTACTAAAGTACAAAAGGATATTTGGTCTGTAGCAGACTCAATTATTCCATAGATGAGATGATAGTACAATGCCTACATTGAGTGTATTTAAAATACTGACAAGTCAAATATTTACTTTTACACCAGGTACTTTGCTGGTTATTTATAACCTGAAGCTTCTACTTAGTGGAGAACCAGAGTTGGACGTTACAACTGACAAGGAAGATATCCTGATGGCCGGGGCACCAGAGGAGTGAGTAGTCTGTGTGTTTGAAGACTGTCTCTTCATGCTGACAGTGAGCTAGAGGTAAGAGCCCTGCATCTGAGACCTCATCCTGGTCGGAGGCTGCTGGGCCTTACCTCTGGGACATTCATTTTACGCCTGTTACTGAAGTAAGTGTGGCTATACCACTGTTTCCCAAACTATGTCTCAGCCTCTGAGTGGCAGGGGCAGCTCCTTAAAAAGGACAGCATCTTGACCTCTTCAAGACCTGAGTCAGCATCTTCAGAGGCTGAGCCTAGAAATCAGTGTTGTTTAGACATTCCCTAGAGATTCAGAGGTACCAGCATGTTCAGAGACCACTGGGTTTTATGACTTTAGAAGTTCTCTAATACCGTAACTCCTTTTTATAGATATTAAAACAAAATCCCACAGAATTCATTGTTCATTAGAGATCATCAAAAGCAAATGGACCTTAGTGTTTGCAGAAGCAAAAAGGAATATGCCAAATGACAGTATTTTGATTTTTCCAGAATAGCTCAATGAACTTTCATTTTCAGTTTATAAATAAGTAAATTGATGCATTTATTCTTCTTGACTTTTAAGGATCCATGGGAAGCAGAATGAGAAGGTAATGAGAGGTCTCCATGAAAAAGTGTGAAGGAAGAACAAAATAATGACAGCTAGGTTTCTCTAAAATAATCTAAGAGCTGGGTGTGGCGGCACACACCTATAATTTCAGTACTTGGGAGGCTGACACAGGAGGACTGCAGGTTCTTGGCTAGCCTCTGCAATGTAGGGAGACTCTCAGCAACCTTGCTAGGACCTGTTTCAAAGCCAAAAATAAAAAGACATGGGTGCATAACTCAAAGAGAGAATGTCCCTGGGTTCAATCTCTAGTAACCCCCCACATCATAATAAACAAATAAATAATAAAATAACTTAAGACTTCACAGTGTATAGCTAAAGTTTCTTAGTGTCAGACTGTAGAGCTAGAAGGAATTTTAAAGGTAATTTAATCCTATCTGATTCATCTTGTTTGCCACTATTGTCTAAGTGAAATATAAGAGCCACAAGTAGCAGTGATATATTTAATCTTAAATTTTCTAGTCACCACATTAAGTAAAAAGAAACAGATGAAATTAATTTTAATAATGTTTTTACTTAATCCAGTATATTCAATATATTACCATTTCAATTTTAATATGAAAAATTAATGAAGTTAGGTGTGGTGGCACACACCTATAACCTTAGTATTTGGGAGGCTGGTAGGAGGATTACAGGTTCAAGGCTAATTTCAGCAACTTAGCAAGACCCACAGCAATTTAGTGAGACTCTGTTTCAAAATAAACAATAAAAAGGGCTGGAGATGTAGCTCAGAGGCAGAATGCCCCTGGGTTAAGTCCCTAGTACCAAAAATAAAATATTGATGAGATATTTTACATTCTTTTTTTCATATCGTGTGTCTGAATCCAGTGTGTATTTTACATATAGGAACTTGGACTACTGCCCAGTAGTCACCCAAGCTGCTAGATTCCACAATTGCCTAAATGGTTTTGGATAAAGTCTTGAGGCTCATACAAGCAGACTAGAGAACTGTTTTGTTTGTTTGTTTGTTGCTTTTGAGGTGAAATTTAGAAAATTTCTTCCACAGCTGGATGGTTTTAGGTGAGATAACACACTTTTGGATTCTCTTTTCTGCTTTTTCCTGATGTATATTTTTTTCTTTATTTTCAACATGTGGAATTTTGACTATACACAGACAAGGAGGCTTTTGTTCTTTTAGAAAACAATATATCCAGCCTAGTTGCTGTTGTAAAAGGCTGAAAACCCCTTTGCCATCATTAACATGCCAATATCAGTTAGGAGGCCCAGAATTGTTGCTGGCATCTCCATTACTCTCTTCCCCCTTTTCTGCTGCCCCTGCCCTTTTGCCTAACAGTTGCTTCCAAAACCAATATTTCATGCTACTTAAAAGCTTTGAATACAAATTTTCAAACAGTTATCTGTCAGAGTGCTTTGGCATTTCAACACTAGTGTCAGAAAACAATATGTTATTAGAAGAATAATTTGACAGCTCAATTTTGGGGGAAAGTTCTTGCTGTGTCCAGATTGTTGAATGAAGCCAGAAGCTCCTCAAGCCATTTAGACTGTTAATTATAAAATAAAGCAAATGAACCAGACTGAGGACACTTTGGAAAACTGATTGTGGTTGTGTGTGTGTGTGTGTGTGTGTGTGTGTTTATTTTCAGCCAAATTTTGTATAGTTTAATCACAAGAAAAGTCATTTGAAGATAGAGGTTGGGTTTTATTAGGAAGGATTGTTGTAACTAGGGGACATAATTTCTGAACCACGGATGCTGCTTCGTGGCTCTGACACAGATGCCTCCATGGGGCCAAGAAGGAACAGTGGTACCACACCTTAGTAATTGTAACGCCACTATATTTACCTCTAAAAGGCTTTGTCCATTGTTCTACTTTATCATTGGCTTTGACCTCCTGTCTCCGCCCCATCACTCACTCTTAAATTCCTTTCAACTTAGAGTATGCACATTTTCAATTTGTTAAAAAAAAAAAAAGTGTAACAGTTAATGGAGTGGTTGGTGGTTTCTGACATTAACACCCAGTTCCTCCTTGCTAAAGGACTAGAAAAACCGTAATTCTTAGAGCTAAAAGAATAGTTAGTTCTAGTCCACTATGCATTTTTTTGAGTCCTCCTCCATTTATGGCTCCTTATTTAAACCTCTAGTTAAGTGCAGTTTATATATTCTTGGTTTTGAGAACGGGTGTTTTTTAATATAGCAAATCCTCTGCCATTCCTTTTTTTGGTGGTTATCCTGTACATTATGGTCCCTGGGCAGTATTATACATCTGTCCAAAACAAGTTTCAAGTCTCAGAACTTAGTAATTTTCAGGTTTGATCTTAGATGGAGCAGTTTTGCTGCTTCTGAAAGTAATTTAATTTTCTGAACAGAATCATAAGTTTTTTTGTTTTTTGTTTTGGTCTCTGAGAATAAATTTAATGATATTGTTTACTTTCCTCCCATTTAAGTTTGTTGTAAAATCTGTGGACAAACGATATTTAAACTTTTAAAGACATTGAGTGAATTTCCATATCATAATTGATTATATTGTGGCATTCTAATGCTTGCAAGTGCCATTTCTATTTTTATTTCTTATTTATGATTTGCCGCCAAACTGTATTGTAACTTGTTATGTAGTCTGGTAAGTTATATTTCATAATAATTTATTCACTCATAAAGTAGCTTTAAAATAATCCATTGAACTGATTCACCATAATTTACAAACCTACTCCTATATTTTTGGATAGTTGTATTGGTCTCAATGTTTTATATTATCATTGGATATTATTGAAATAAATGTATTCATAACTGATAGTTTGTGTGTGTGTGTGTGTGTTGGGATGGGGAGGACAAGGGATTGAACAAAGGGGCATTCTACCTCTGAGCTATATCCACAGCACCATTTTATTTTTATTTCGAAACAAGGTCTTGCTGGGTTGATGAGAGTCTCACTATTTGCTGAGGCTATCCTTGAACCTACAGTACTCCTGTCTCAGCCTCCCAAGTACTGGGATTATAAGTGTTTGCCACCGTGTCCAGTTGACAGTGATAGGTTTTTTTTTTTTTTTTTTTCCTTTCTTTTTTTTTTTTTGTGGTACTAGGGATTGATCACAGGGGCATTCTACCTCTGAGCTACACCCCAAGTCCTATTTTTTTTTATTCTTTATTTTGAAACAGAGTCTCACTAAGTTGCAGAGGGCCTCACTAAATAACTGAGGCTGGCCATGAACCCAGATCTTCCAGTCTCAGCCTCCCAAGTACTGGGATTACAAGCGTGCACCACCACGCCTTGCTGATATTGATAGTTTTTAAAACTTTTTCTGAAGTTTTTTTCTTAAAGCAAATTCTCAGGCAGGAAGCTACTGGGCCAAAGAGTCTAAATGTTCATATAATTCTTGTGCATATTTGACATTGATTTTAAACATAGAAATCAAAACCCTTTATCATACTGCTTTGGGCTGAAGTGCTAATTGTGGTCATCAGACAGTGGCACGGTCTTTCACGACAGTAACCTAGCGAAGATTTCATTAGGAATGATATTCAAGCACATAGTCAGTAGTATTAAATAATTTGGTGATATCAGTGTAAATACAGCCCATTTTCATTTAAATTAAAAAACCACTTCGTGAGTGGATATCCCTCATCAGAATTTCAGAATGCAACTGATACAGAAGTTTACATTTTTTTGTATGGTATGTTAAATTGGATTTTGAAAGTGTGAATATGGTATATGGAGAGGGCCAGGGCATCATACGTAGCTTCCAAGTGATATGCAGAAAAGCAGGTTGTATTTGCAGAGAAAAAGTGATCTTAAATTATATAAGATAAGGTTAAACTTAGGCAAGTTCCCTGAAACAAAGAAAATATGAAGAAAACAGCCTAATAAAAAAAATCAAAAGAAAATCCAGAATTTGGAACAAGAGGGAGGAAAGTGCTGAGGATATTGAATATTGAAGGAAAGAAAAGTGGAGTATTTGCAAAATAAGATATTTTTGCAGGGTGGATGGTGTTTATTAATTTTTTTTTTTTTTTTTTTTTTTGCGGTACTGGGGATTGAACTCAGGGGCATTCTACCTCCGAGCTATACCCCCGCCCTATTTTTTAGTCTTTATTTTTGAAACAGGGTCTCACTAAGTTGCGGAATGCCTCACTAGGTTGCTGAGACTGGCCACAAACCTGGATCCTCCAGTCTCAGCCTCCCAAATGCTGGGATTACAAGCATGTGCCACCATACCCGGCTTGTTTATTAATTTATGTTGTGGTAAATTTTGGAACTCCAGACTAAGTCCCACATCTCAAATCTTCCTGGATTCCCCCCCCCCCAAGTTGTACATGCTTTTCTCCTTTGAAATAGTCCATTTATGCAAAAAAAAAAAAATCATGCTTTCTCTCCTTCCTGGTAGTTGTTAGTAACCTACAATCACAATCACATAGATGATTAGAAGTTAGAGTCCTTTTCAAAGGTCCTGTATTGACTTCGTGCAGTAAGACTGAGAGAATGCAAGATGAGAGGCTGGTGGAGGCATTAAAATGCACCATTGCCTGTCATCGCTCTCTTGTGGGGAGCATGAATTGTCATCTGCAATCTGCAGGGTCGTGATTCCACTCTGACATTCTTTACACGGAGTTCTTAAGCAGATACCAGGTATGGAATTACAATTCTACAGTTCAGATGTTTTCAACTTCACTCAAAGGACATAGAATTCTTTATATGAATACAAGTGTGGAATTAAAATTTTGTAGTTTGCATTTGAAATATCACATAAGATATGACATTGAATCCTGGATCTTAGCTTTCTTTACTCTTACACCTCACTCTCCATTGTTTACCTGGTGTCCAGCAGCTGTTCCAGGGGTATCTATCTTTGGGTTGAGGGTGGGTGGGAATGAAGAGGGGCTTCAATTATTATACAAATATAACCTATTGAAAAGTATTCAATCTTAAAAATATAAAGCAATGTCAAAGTGCCTTCTCATTTTCCACTCAGCTCCCTCAACCTCCATTCTCTTACTGTAGAAATTATTTTGCAACTTGAATTTAAAAATATATCATCTAGGTTTTTTCCATATCTGTCAATTTATATTAGATTTAACCCAATCTTTTTTTCTTCTTAATTTTGAAATAGCATATTTATTCAAATATAATTTTTCTTCATCTTGATTGCTCAATTTCTGGGAGCAGTATGTTTGAATCTTCTACAACATTTTTCAAAAAACATTTTTATTGGTGCATTGTAATTATACATCATAGTGAAATTCAAAGTGATATAAATATACATGCACACAGCACTTAGTGAATTTCTCTGTATTTTCTATCATCTATGGCTCTATCCATGTTCTTGTATTTCTGCTAGTTTTTGCTATACATGTTTCTGAGTCATTAAATTTGTGATTTGTATGTCATCATAAATGAAGCCTTTACTAATATATAAAATCCTTCTGTGTCCCAGTTAATGCTTCTGCTTTGTTTCTGTTTTGCTGAAAATTAGTCTTTCTATTTTCTTTGGCTTAGTTTTTCTTAGTGTATCTTTTGCCACCACTTTTATTTTTATTTATTTTTATTTTTTATTTTTTTTGCGGTACTGGGGATTGAACTCAGGGGCATTCTACCTCCGAGCTATACCCCCAGCCCTATTTTTTTTTATTCTTTATTTTGAAACCGAGTCTCACTAAGTTGCGGAGTGCCTCACTAGGTAGCTGAGGCTGGCCGCGAACCGGGATCCTCCGGTCTCAGCCTCCCGAATGCTGGGATTACAAGTATGCGCCACCACACCTGGCTCACCACTTTTATTTTTAACAGTGCTGTTTCATTTTTGGTTTCTCTCTTAATAAACAGCATATAACTAGATTTGTCACTCAATTCAAGTATGTTTAGATTTTATCTAATTCACATTTATTGTGATATCTCTTGTGGTTGGACTTAATCTGCTTCTTATGTTTTACATTTACTTTGCTCCTTTTGTTATTTGTGCTTTTGGAATTTTATTTATTTATTTTTTGTTTTATTATGTTCTGCTTTTTTTTTAATCTTCCTTTTTGTGAAAATGGTTGAATTGTGATTTTTTTCCTCCAAGGGGGAAAGTTTCTATGTTTTACATTCTAACATTTTACAAATTGGGTTTTACATTGTATTCTTTCATTGGTTTACTTTTGCATTTTATTTATTTATTTAATTAATTAATTTATTTATGTATTTATGTTTGGTACTAGGGATTGAACTCAGAGGCATTCTACCTCCAAACTATACCTCCAGCCTGATTTTATATCTTATCTGGAAACAGGGTCTTAACTAGATTGCCGAGAACCTCACTAAGTTGCCAAGATTGGCTTTGAACTTGTGATCCTTCTGTCTCAGCCTCCCAAGTACTGAGATTACAAGCGTGCATCACCATGCTTGGCTTACTTTTGCATTTTTTTTTTTTTTTGTGGTACTGGGGATTGAACTCAGGAGCATTCTACCTCCAAGCTACACCCCCAGCCCTATTTTTTATTCTTTATTTTGAAACTGAGTCTCACTAAGTTGCAGGATGCCTCACTAGGTAGCTGAGGCTGGTCGCGAACCTGGATCCTCCGGTCTCAGCCTCCCGAATGCTGGGATTACAAGTGTGTGCCACCACACCCGGCTACTTTTGCATTTTTAATAAACACATTTCAACTTGAAGTTTTTTTTTAAATCTAATTGTAGGGTTGATTTTTATCTATATCATCTCACAAATAAAACAGAGCCTTAGCATCAGGCATAGTAGCCCATGCCTATAACCATAGTACTTGGGTGGCTAAGACAGGAGGATCTCAGGTTCAAGGACAGCTCCAGCAATTTAGGAGACTCTCAGCAACTTAGAGAGATCCTGCTTCAAAAAATAAAAAGGGCTGGGGGTGCGACTCAGAGGTAGAATACCCTTGGGTTCAGTCCCTAGTACCATAAAAAGCAGAGCATTAGTCTGCTTTCATTTCTCTTATTTCACTATTCCACTGTTGTGAATTCATTGTCTAAGAGTTTAGTTACATTTTTATACTGTCACATAATACATAAACAATTATTTAGATTAAATCATAAGACATTGTTTTCTTTGCTTACCACTCCATCTTTCATCTCATTCTCTTCTCTCTTGGATTTATTAATTAATTTGCTAGATTATATCCTTAGGTGATTCTTTCAGAATCTGTTGGAAGCAAACTTTTGGAAATTTAGTATTCCTAAAAGCATCTTTGTGTTTTTCTTTCAACTCAACATTGTTTAAATTAATATAGGAATACTGGTTCAAAAATACTTTCTTTTAGAACTTATTACTCTTTTGATTTCTTGAATCCATATAATTGGTGGGAATTCTGATGCAGATATGATAACTAAATTTTTGTAAATTACTCATTTTCCTCTGCATAGCTTTATTTCTCTTGACCTTTAATAATCCCCACCGTGTGTCTGTCTGTGAGTCTTATTATTCATACTCAGCAATTGGAGGACTCTTTTGATGGGCTTAGTTCATATTGGTTCTGCCTTTAAAGTAGATCTAGACCCAATCAGCTATTATGCTACTGTTACCATCCTGGTCTAAGCCACCACCTACCTCGCTGAATACTAGTGTTCCCTCTGGTCTACCCATCTCTGCTTTCGCTCTTGGCCTTCTAAAATGATAAATGATTTCACCATTTTCCCTTAGTACCTACTGGAGCAATCTTTTTTTTTTTTTTTTTTTGTAGTAGTGGGGGTGGAACCCAGGGGCCTTCTATGTCTGGGCTATACCTGCATCCCTATTTTATTTTTTGGAAACAGGGTTTCACTTAGCTGCTGACAGCCCAAGTTGCTGAGACTGACTTCAAACTACGATTCTCCTGTCTTAGCCTCCCAAGTACTGGGATTATAGGCTTGCACCACCACACCTGGCTTAGAGCAATCTTTTTAAACCTCCCTGTACAAAAGTCTCCAGTGACTTCCTGCTCTCTCCTGAGAGCAAGCCAGCGTTGCTGCTCTGCAGCAGGCTGCATGATGTTGTTATCTGTTATCTCAGTCCGGCCTTCCCCTCTCTCTCACTCCTCTCCAGAGTCATGGGCTTCATGAAGATTCTTCCTTGGATGTCACCAGGACATTCTGCCAACCTGATTCTATGCCTTTATTAAAAAAAATATTACTTTACCTAATGGTTTGCCAACAGAGACATTAGAATTAAATGATGGCTGAGGCCTGCTGGCTGTCCAATGCTGTATAATTTATTCTGTATATAGTAAGGTATATACAGAATTAGAAAACACTGGCACCAGATCATTGAATCTAGATCTGTGGGAACAAGCTAGAGTCCTGGGTTTAATGTCCATAGGTGGCTTGAGTTCTGTTGGGAGAGCTATTGTTCTGGTGACAAGTCACCTGTAGCTTGTAATCTCAGTACTTGGGAGGCTGAGACAGGAGAATTGCAGGTTCGAGGCTAGCCTCAGCTACTTTTTTTTTTTTTCTTCCGTACTGGGGATTGAACCCAGAGGCATTCTACCTCTGAGCTACACCCCAAGCCCTCTTTTTTATTCTTTATTTTGAAACAAAGTCTCACTAAGTTGTGGAGTGCCTCACTAGGTAGCTGAGGCTGGCCACGAACCCAGATCCTCCGGTCTCAGCCTCCCAAATGCTGAGATTACAAGCGTGTGCCACAATGCCTGGTCCTCAGTTGGTCTATTATGCATGTGATTTCCTTGTGCTCTTATTATTGTGTCACTTAATACCTATAAGCATTATAAATATTATATGTACTGAACTTTGTAAAAAAGTGAAAGAAAGCACAGACCTTATTTTTTTAAAGGCATATTATAAGTTGGGCTTGGTGGCACATGCCTATAATCCTAGTACTTGGGAGGCTAAGACAGGAGGATTACAGGTTTGTGAAGAGCTTCAGCACGTAGTGAGACTCTCATCAACCTGGCCAGAACCTGTTTCAAATTAAAAATAAAAAATTGGGCTTGGGGTATATCTTAGAGGTAGAATGCCCCTGGGTTCAATCCCCAGTATCCAAAAAGGGGGGCATATTATAGAATTGACCATCATCCTAGAAATGGAACCACTATATGACCAGCCATACCACTCCTTGGTATCTTTTCAAAGAAATTGAAGTTAGAATGCTATAGTGACATATAGTATTAGAATTTATATGTGTTTAAAGCAGCACAATTCACAAGAGCCATATTATGGGAACCAGTCTTGGTGTTCATCAACAGATGAATAGATAATGAAAATGTGATATAATATACAAAGGAATTTTACTCAGCCATAAAGAGGAACAAAATTATGTCATTTGCAGGAAAATTAATGGAACTAGAGAACGTCATGCTAAGTGAGATCAGCCAATCTCATATGTGGAAGCTATTACAAAAATAGGAAGCAAAAAGAACTTCAGTCATATGTAGAGAGAAAACAGGAAAATAGTGGAGGGGGATTAGGCAATTGAGAAAGGGAACCATTCACGTCCATACAAGATTTCACTGCCAACCCCACTAACATGTATAGAGAGGGAGGAAGTGGAGACAGTTATATGGAGAGAATGCACCAAGTGATGTGTGCATGTATGCTTGTATCACTTTGAATATCACTATGATGTATAATTACATTGCATCAGTAAATGTAAAAAAATGTTGAAAAATGATAATTGACTATCATCAAAGGGGCCTGCCATGTCCTTAGATTCTACATGGCAGAGGATCTCAGGCATATGGAAGAATCCACCCAAAAAAGAGTTCTGAGAGTGAAGGTGTACTGCAGGATAATGGAGCTGAAATATTGTCCTAAGTAATGTTTTGAAATTAGGTGCCACATGATCAGCATGCTTCTAAATTGAGGTGTGTTATCTGTTCCTAGTGTGGGCAGATGTAGGGGCTGCATTTCTTGGCTGATGTCCTAGATATAAACACCTGTGTGTCTGTTCTCCTCTTTCAGGCATATCGCCTGGTTTATATATCGCCTCTCCACTAGGTCTACCAGGCAGTGGTTTCCAAACAGGGCACAGTTAAAGGAATAGCCTGGGAACCATTAGAAACCTCATCTTCTCAGACTTCATCCACAGATAATCTGCATCAGTTGATAAAGATGATGTGACCTTGGCTACAGAGCCTCACCATCTGGCCCCTCTCCTGCCCATAACACTGGTGACCTCAGTGCACCAGCCCACCTCTGATAATGCCACACATGGAGCAACAATTAGAAGAGCTGCAGATCAGTGTGGACAGGCAGAGGAAAGAAGGAGGTTACCCAGAGAGCACAGCCACAGCTGGAGGCTGAATTGGAGACTGACTCTTAAGAACCCAAGGCTGAGCAGGGAACAGTAACATTGCCTCTCTTCTGTCTCCTATTATATTCCACAAACAATGACTAAGCCAGTTTCTGCTTTGAGATACTCCTCTTCCCTACATCTGTCATGTGTTTGTGTGTGTGTGTGTGTGTGTGTGTGTGTGTGTGTGTGTGTGTGTGTGTGTTGGGGGGAGGAGTCCTCTATCTCTCCCTTTTTTCAATTTCTTATCCATAGCCAGTTAAATAGGAAGTGAGAAAGAATGATATACATGTTAGAGATATGGAGACTTCTGGCAGAATATACAGAAACAGACATTTAGGTGAAACAAGATAAGAAAAACTCTTGAAAAAATATATATGAAGCAATGGAGAATGCCAGTATTTTTTTCTCTCAGTTTCTGAAGCTATCCTGACTATGGAGCACATTTGTGTGTCAGTTTCCCAAGTGAATGGCTTGATTTTATAAAGACTGATAACATCATTATTGAAGATGATCTTCCAGTAAAAAGCCCTTCTCATATAGGGAATCCTCTGCTATTCATTCTAAATTAAAGCCAGGGAAGTCCTGAATGATTGTTATTCACTCAACAAATGTCACTGCGGGTCTTACAGCCCTATACGAAGATAGATAGACAGGCAGTGGCAATATTAAGTGGCAAGGCTTGATGAGTGAAGCAGGAGGAGAGCATGGAGAAAAGGGTTTCACTTCCCTCACAGACAGAGGGATAGAGGAGGGAGGGATGGCTTCGAGAGGAAGTGAGACCTCAAGGTTGCATCTGGAAGAGTGAAAAGGAGCTAACCTAGGGTCACCAAAGATTGACTGTGCCATGATTTCAGAATAGGAAAGCATGAACTCATGTCTCGGAATTGAGAGTGGGACTACATGGCTACACTGAAGGTGTTAAGAGGTAAGACCAGACAGTGAAGTAGGGACCAGATCATGAAGGATCTTAGGCATCATATAAAGAAGTTTGGAATTGACCCTGAGCAGTCCATTTTATACACAGTTTTTATATTTAGGTTTCTTTATTTTTTCCATCATACACCTCACAAATTAGAGGTATTACCATTCTGTTTGTCAGTAATAAACAGGAACTTGTATAAGTAGGCATGTACTTTTAGCATTAAAAGGGGCTAACATAACAGGTGTCTATCCTGAGAAGGGATTGTTTGCAAGGTTGGTCTGTGGATAGCTTTTGGGAGAACTTGAGTGATAAAAACAGTTCCCAACACTGTTATAAAACTTTTCCTAACTGATAAGGGTGTTTTGCTATGTCTAGACTTTGTACCAAGTGTGACTGGAAACCTACTTTCTGTGACTTTGGAAATTTGATACATGCTAAGCAGAAGATGCTTATGTAACCAGGTCCCAATCAAAACTGAGTCTCTAAGGAGCTTTCCTGGGCAGATACACTTCATAAATGTTGCTATATTTTCATAGCTGGGGAAAGAATGTGCTCTGTGTGTGACTCTTCATGAGAGGAAGAGAACATAAGAACGCTGATAGAAGAATTCCTTCCGGATTCCACCTATCTTTTCATCTCATTCTCTGCATATCTTACTACAACCATGTGTTAAGCCTTAGCCATGAATACAATTATAGGCTAAGGCATATGAATCCTTCCAGCAAGTCTTCTAACACAGGGAAGGTCTTGAGGACTCTTCACATGCCATGAAGGTCCTCAAGACCCTCAATATTTGTTGAAAGAGCAGATAAATTGGGCTATCAAAAGGTAATAATATATTGTTCATATATGTGTGCATATGTATATATATATATACATACACACAGATTTATTATATATGTATACACCAAAAATTGTTTAACTAGTTTGATATCTCACCACATTTCTTTTTTTATTATTTTTTTTATATTTTAGCATGGATTTTTATACATTTCTTGGGTACAACAGGGTTAATCACACATCTTTGTTGGGTACAAGCTAGTATAGGTAAAGACATCCATGCACACATTTCTCATTAACCCTTCCCCAATTCCCACCCCCCTCCCTCCTTCTCCCTCCTTCTCAAGGTCAGTTTAGTGATTGACTTTGACGTGATCTTGTAAGTACATCATGCTCATTAGGGTGTCCCCCCTCTCCCCATCACCTTCTGTTAAATCAAATTCTTTGTTCACCTAAGAATTCTCCTTCATCTGGAGTCCCTCTTATGTCGCATTTTCTCCCTAGCTTCCACATATTAGGGAGAGCATTCGATTTTTAACTTTTTGTGACTGACTAATCTCACTTAACATAATGTTTTCCAGTTCCTTCCTTTTCCTTGCAAATAACATGATTTTGTTCATCTTTAAGGCTGAGTAAAATTCCATTGTGTACATATCCCATAGTTTTGTAATCCATTCATCTGTTGATGGACATCTTGGCTGGTTCCATAGTTTGGCAGTTGTAAACTGTGCAGCTATAAACATAGATACACATGCGTTGGTCTGATAGTTTGGTTTCCTTTCTTTTGGGTAGATACCCAGTAGAGGTATTGCTGGATCATATGGT
>PVLC010002876.1:0-63755 GCA_004027655.1 Graphiurus murinus | reverse complement strand
TATGATTGCCATTCTGATTGGAGTTAGGTGAAATCTCAAGGTAGTTTTGATTTGCATCTCTCTAATTGCTAATGATGTTGAACATTTCCTCATACATTTATTGGCCATTTGTATTTCTTCTTTTGATCTCACCACATTTCTCAAATTCAGCTTTGAATTATTTTTGACTTTTACCTCAATTGATAGAGATGAATCAGGGTTGAGGGGAGTCAAAAGGAAGAGCTACTAGCTTGAAAGGCAATTTCAAATCCAGAGACCCAGAAAGAATTTAAACAATAGCACAAGTCCTGGGAATGTTTATAGTATCCCAAGAAAACTCTTTTCTTTTATGGGTGAAGAGATACTTCATTGTACAGCTTCTAGTGCACTAAAAGCAATCACATTATTGTAGAACAGCACCCTAATGCATTAGTAGAGCCTGAAGTGGTGGAGTACCCTGTAATACCAGTATTTAAAAGGCTGAGTCAGGAGGATCGCAGGTTCGAGGACAGCCTCAGAAACTAGTGAGACTATCATCAACTAAAAATAAAATAGGACTTGAGGTGTAGTTCAAGGGTAGAATGTCCAGGGTTCAATCCCCATACAAAAAAAATACATTAGTAATTATGAACTAAGAGCCATGGATGAGATACTTTCATATAATTTATATTGAGAAAATTAATTCTACTCCAGACTTACTTTAAAAGAATCCCTTTTTAAAGAATTAAAAGCTATTCCTGACATTTTATTGAACTTTGGATAATACCTGAAGGAATTTGTATTCAACCAAGAAATTCTTGGATTTCTTATGGCTTCATCTTAATTTTTGAAAATGCAATGGAGTTCTGAGTCCCTGGCAAAGGTATAATCCTGAGTTCCTTTCCAACCCTTTGGTCTCATTCTGAAGAGTAATTGTGGAAACAATGGGTTTACTGCTCCCAGCTCTCTATTTGACCTTGAAGCCCTGTATGATATCCTTTTTTGCAGCCCAGAAGTAGAGAGCCTCACTTCTGAATCATGGCTGAGGTTGTTTTTTGGTTTTTATTTCTTGTCTAATTGGGGAAGCTTACAATTCATAAATATAGAAGGTCCATGGAGTTGTTAATATACAGTAACACAGTGATTCTCCAACAACATGCAGTTTTCTAAGGGTAGTTTTCTTTTTGAAGGGGAGTGGAAGGGAGGAGAAAAAAAGAATAAATATATTGGGTGCCCACTATGTGTTAGGCATTGTGCTGGATGCATTCACCATTCCTCTTGTTTAATTCTCTCAAGTAACTACCAAAATGGATATTATTTTCTTCATTGTGTAAGTGAGGAAACAAAGAGTATGGGAGTTGTGTAAGTTGAATATTGCAGTCATTAAAAGGGAGAGGCTGAATTTCAGTCCCACAGCATGATGAATCCATACCACCTGTGAGACCCAGCTCTTGGAATATGACATTCCAGATGTAATATTCACTACAAAATCTTTACCTCTAAAGCCCCCATCCAGTCCCTCTTGAATTTTTTGGCATTACACACCTCTCTACTCTCAGATCTCCCTAATCCTTCCCTGAATTAGAGGAAAATTGATCCCACTAAATGGGACCATTGGGAGAAACAACATCTGCAATTGTATTAGTGTAGGCATTCAAAGAAAAACAACATTGAAGCACAATAAAGATATGACTTGTGCCTGTATTGTGCTGTATAATGCTGACACACATCCACAGTTCAGAGTTTTTAGACAACAAACACAGTTTGCTGGACCTGTCACTAGGACAGCTAATAGTCAGTGGAGCGTGGAGAATAGAAACACTAGAGTCTTTTAGGAAGAGGTTGCTCTTTATAGGAAATGTTCTATCAGTGCAAGGGTAGTTTTCTTCCGAGTCAATTTACATTGTTTCTGTCCCTGCTTTATTGCCTTCTGACCTTTATTTTTTTCTGTTCTTCTACTTACTATATTGTCAGACTCATTAATTCAGCTGGCCATAAGTATTTTAATATTTATTGATCTTACAGAACAAAGTTGTATATGTCTCATTCATAATTTTAAAAGCAAATGAAGATTTTTAAAATGTATTTTTCTAGCCGGGCGTGGTGGTGCACACTTGTATCCCAGCATTTGGGAGGCTGAGACAGGAGGATCCGGGTTCGCGGCCAGCCTCAGCAACCTAGTGAGGCACTCCGAAACTTAGTGAGAACCGGTTTCAAAATAAAGAATAAAAAACAGGGCTGGGGGTATAGCTCGGAGGTAGAACACCCCTGAGTTCAATCCCCGGTACCGCAAAAAAAAAAAAAAAGTATTTTTCTGGTCATAACTTAACCAAGATACCTTTTATTCTTGTTTTTATTTTTGTGTTATTCGGGGGTTGGTACCGGGTATTGAAGTCAGAGGCATTCTAGCTGAGTTACACTCCTAGCTCTTATTTTGAAGCATAGACTTACTGCATTACTGAGGCTGACTTCGAACTTGCAATCCTCCTGTCTCAGCCTCCCAAGTACTGGGATTATAGATACACGCCCCTCCACCCAACCTGGGCATGCCTTTTATTCATGAGAGCCTGTATTCTTAGTTATGTTTGAACAGGGGGATTGTTTTGTTTGTTTGACTTGATCGTGTTCTTCTGGGTCAGTTTCTTTAATGCAAAGCATATTTTTAATTGCTGATATAAGTCTATTTAGAATTGATTGGATGCCAACAAAAGTTCTCTTCTAACCGAAGTGGAGGTTATTTATGCAGGCCTTGTGTTTAGAGACCTGTTAAATGAAATGAATGTTGCAAGATTTGCTGCTTTTTGTTACATTATTGGTTTTAGAAGAAAATTTCCTGAACTTTCTAGTAGAAAAAAAAAAAGAAGTCGTCATTTAATCTTATACATTGTGGCCTTTGGCATTTTCTATTCCAGTTTTCCAGAAAGATGGTCATTCAGAGCCTACACATCTGTTCTGTATTTTGACCCTTGGATGAGAATATTCATTCAAGCCAAAAGAGTTCAAACAAAACACCTGTGTTATTGCCTCTACAGACCCAGGTAACTCACTTTCCTTCAGTTATCTTCCGAGAGCTTTAAATTACAAAATTGATATACTCCCCAAAATTGTCAAAGTGAAGGCATTGGCTTTGATAGATTTTTTGCATTGTAATAAAAATTCAAACTGCATTTAAAAATTTTTGCTAAAGAGTACTCATGTATGACAGAATTTGGCAGTACTAGGGACACACTGAAGTGAGCATGCTAAGTTAGATAATCACCCTGAGTAGGAATTTTTCACTTCAGTGAATCTCAGATGCTTTGATTGTGATTGGTTCCGTTAAGGGATCACAGTTCACTTTCATTTTCTTTTTACATAATCTATTTTAACCATATACAGTCTTGTGCCACATAACGATGATGTTTCGGTCAGTGATTGTATATATGCATATATATGCATATATGATGATGGTCCCATAAGATTATATCCTCTAGTGAAGATTCGGTTGCCTTAGTTTTTCTAAGTACACTCTGACTAATGGAACATTTATCAGAATATATCCTCATCATTTTTCAATGCATGTCCAACAAATGTTTATGTATATTATACATGTGGAATGAAATTATGTATAAATACACAACTGGCCCATTTATATTTAATTTATTTTATATTTTAGAATAACCTAAAAATTTATTAGTGCATTGTAATTGTACATGATAGTGAAATTCACAGTTAGTATAAACTTTTTTAAACTTACATTTTTACTTCTTAAAATCTATATTACCCAATTATTTAATCAGAATAGTCAGGTTTTTTTTGGTGTGGTTTCTAGGTAGTTATTCACTTACATATTAAACAATTATTGAAACTTTCAGCAAGTCTGAGATTGTACTAGGTTCAAAGCATAAAAAAAGATAAGATTAATTCTAGTTTTAAAGAACTTACTATCTACTGGGAGAAACATTTAGTGCATGCACACTATCTATGTGCCTTTTAGCCTACATTATCCTTTGATTTCTGAGTGATTCAGTGAGTTGTTTTGTTTTGTTTTTACAATTACAGGTAATTTGAATTAAGTACATTATATTCATTGTTTTTATCTTTTCTGTGGGTTAGTTTTTATCATCATCATTTTAGAGATCCAGACAGAAACTCAGATCTTTTGCCTTCAATTTTTTACCAATTGATTTTGATGGTGCTTTCCCTGTATAGCATTAACTCTGTAGCAGACCTACATTTGTCATGTCGTCCTATTTTCATGAAGAAGCAGCTGCTGACCTAGAGCCTTACAATCACTCATACAGATACTAATATTAAGAATAGATCTCTGTATTGTATGCCCTGACCACAAATCATTGGAATCCTCCAAAGTTTTACTTTTGATTTGTGACTTATACTGAAGATCATCTTTTGAAAATAAAGTATACACAACCTGAGACTTTCCCTATACATATTGTTCCCTAGTAAATATCAAAGCAATGTTTCCTTTTCATCAGTCTCATTCTTCTGGGAGGTATTAAAGATCTCTTGGGCCAATCAGTATAGCAGATATTTTTAGATTAGACATTCCTCTCTTAGTGAGTTTGAGAAAAAAAAAAAAGAGTTTTAAACAGGAGAAATATGAATTTGTTTCTATCTTAGTAAATTACTTATATCAAGCAGTGGCTGTTTCCCATTGTAATATATTTTTATTTACCTTTCAAAGTGATATTCATATTATATCGTATAAACAATCATATATATATATATATATATATATATGTTTTCTAAAACACACACACATATATGTTTGTTTTCTAAAAAAAATTTAAAGGGACTTGGATCTTTGCCAAGTTTCATTTGGAGCCCTAATAAACTGTAAAATTTGATACTTGATATCTATAGTATAGACAGATTTATTTTGTGGCTTTATACCTTGGGACTTACCTCTTTATCCATTTGCCACATTTATTCACATATAATTTCTCTCATAGGTTCTCTAGTGGCAAAAGTCTTCCATAAGAAATCTGTAGAGTTTCCTCCTTGTTATTCCACTCCTAATGGGATAGTCCCTATATTACTTTTCTTTCTTAAAAGGCACTATAGCTTAAATGGCTGCATTAAGATAGATTAAGAGCTGAGACTGATCCTGTTTAGCCAAAGTAGAGGCATTTAAAGGATATTAAAAAGTGATTTCTCTGGCTACTTGGCCACCCTGGCTCCAATAAACTTTTGGAAATGAAATGGGAAACCAAAGTTACCCCTAAAAATGTGAGTGAGTTTGTCATGCTTTGGCTATTATACCCCACTGTGCCTGTTAAGGTCAGAGAAGGACTAGGAGGGGATTTCTGGTTTCTTTCATTGCTAATATCTGTTGCATATTTTCTATTGGATGAAAAACAGAGATGTATGCTTCTTGAATTTGTAGTTGACCCTAATCCAGGAGGAATATCTTCTATCAGGTGTAATAGAAACAAGATGTGAAAGAGTTGAAGTCCAGTAGATAAACATGATAAAGATAATGTACCGATCGGCTTTTACATGGAAAAAAATGCATAGGTGCTTTAATTGACCACAAGGTCAACTATAAGCTGATAGTGTGACAGAGTTGCTAAAAACCAGTTATAGAACTTGAGAACAGAACAGTTTCATCATACTGTCATCATATCATGTTCTACTTACATTTCATCTAGAGGGAGGTGCCAGGCAGGGATTCTTTAGGAGGTGTGTAGACTTACTGAGATGGGTCTGGCTCATAGAAAATGTCTGGTAAGGGGCCGTTGATGGAACTGAGGATCGTCCTAGGGAGGAGGGGAGACTTAGCCTGTGTCGAGCATGAACTGCTGTCATGTGGTCATTGGAATTCCAGGAAGTAGAACTTGCAGAGCTGAGGAGAAGACAGTTACAGCTAGCTCTGCATGAGTGTTAGGCTGTTTTTTAACAAGAAAGAGACAGATTTCTTTTTTCCAGTGGTGCTTAGTATAAGAATATTGAGAGAAGTGAAATCATAGAAAGCATTAAAACTGCTTCATGTCACCATGAACTCAGTGTTTCCTTGGCTGGAGTGCTCTAGAGAACTGAAATGCCAGCCCAGTGTTGCTCAGGATACCCATGGGCTCTACTGAGCTGTCTTTTCGGCATGTGCCTAGTACGTGCTTCTCTAGAGTGAGTTTCCTACTGTGAAATTCAGTTTCCCTATTGAGTAGAATTTGGGGATGAGCCACTTCAGAGGGACTTAGACCCTCAGACAGCTTTCTGTGTTTGAAGACCAGTTGTTGGTCTAGTTAGAAGATTTAATATCTGGAATACAAAATCCAGTGTGTCCAGGACAACCAATTCAGTTTTTCTAGACATGTTTGGCATGGAGTACAGCAACCAACATGGCACAAGATTAATGAAGTTGCCCTTGCCCTCCCACAGTAGAAGGAACTCCTGCCCACCATAAAAACAGATTCATCTTTGGAGGAGTCTAGATTGTAGAGGATATTATATTACCTGGGGAAGAACTTTTTTTATACAGTTATTTAAAAATTTATTGTTTTAGGTTATTACAAAAAATAAAATAATCATCAGTTATATAGTAATTCACTTTCAAAATAGAAACAACTGTTATAATAACCCTTCATTTTATATAGAAATTTCACTCTGCAGTTATCAGGAAAGTTAAATCCAGTAACTATGTAGGCTAGGGAGTAGTTTTCAAATTTTCAGCAGATACCAGGAAGATTCTATTTGATTTACAAAGTTGTTCAAACACAGGAAAATGCTAGTCCAATTTCTATGTACTAGCAAAAGAAAAAGGACAAAATGCCCTCTGTCTCAAATAATCTAGTTTTAGATGACAGATTTTCAGCATAATAAGATAAAGAGGCACAAAATAAAGATAAAATACCGAAAACACTTCTCTTTAGTCCATATATACATTGAATAATCTTGCAGTAACATGCTGCTATAAGTGACAGCGTTCAAAGAAAATACCTTTTGGTACAGTGTTCTAAGAAGTCAACAGCTGCAGCAGTAGGCGGCCACTGCCCGCCAGACCCGAAGGGAGACCGTCCCCCTCTAGGCGCAGGGCAGCCTGGGATCTGCCCCTGGGGAAGAACTTTAGCGAGGTGGTTTCTAGCATATCTTTCAACTTAAGATTTTATAAGCTTCTAATTCTTGGAGTCTTAAATATTGTTTGCATAATATGGACAGGTTAATACATAGTTATGATACTTGATCTTAGGCAACAAATCTTACTGATTTTCTTTGTGATTGTTTTTAGCGTTAGTAGAGAATAACTCTTAGATTTATACAGGCATTAGAGCTCTGTACATTAGGACTAAGAAAGGGGGTAAAATGGTCACCTTTGAAAGAGACCTCTTTGAGAGAGGCAGAGCCAGTGTCTGTTCAAAGAACTCCAGTTGTCACTAACATGAATCCCCACAACTTGGAAAGGAGCCCAGTGCGATGGAATTGGAGTCACTCTGCTTTTCTAAGAGCAGCATAATCCTTTTTGTTGTTTTTGTTTGTTTTGTTTGTTTGTTTGTTTTGGTATTAGGGATTGAACCCAGGGGCATTCTGCCTCCAAGCTATGCCCCCAACTGATTTTATTTTTTATTTTGAAACAGAATCTTACTAGGTTGCTGAGGGTCTCGCTAAATTGCTGAGGCTGTCCTCCATCCTGCGATCCTCCTGTCTTAGCCTCCCACATGCTGGGATTATAGGCATGTGCCACTGTACCCAGTAGCATGGTTCTTTTTAAGTTACTTAGGGAACCTGCCTTCATCTGCTGCTGAGTGCTGTGTAGCACTGTGCATCTGGCATGGCCTTCGCATCTTAGGACTTTGCTCCTCACTGCCACATCTCATCCACCTAGATCAACTAACACTTTGTGAAAAAATACCACTTTTACAAACTGCATCTTATGCATCTGTTCCTGATTTTTTTTATAATTTTAAATTATTTAATATTTCCACCTTGGATGCAAAAATTAAGGCTCTGCCAAATCTTGATCTGAGTTTTCCTTATGTCATTTACTAGTTGGGGACCTTTGACAGTTACTTAAGCCTGACTATATGCCCCATGTGCATTGGGAATTTCTCTGCCATTTATGAGAGTTGTGAGGAGTAAAGCAAAATTGTGTTTTATTTCAAACATACAAACATTTGACAAAGGTCCTGAGATGTTTCTAAACCAGCACTAGTTATCATACAGAGGAGTAACAGCAAGTACATAGAATGACCACCACGTGCAAGGCACTCTCATAATAAGCATTGGGGATTCAGCACAAGAAACAACAAAAAATTCCTGTCCTCATGGAGCTTGCATTCTAGTAGAGAGAAGATAATACATAAATAAATAAAAATAGATAATAGGGCAGGTGCGGTGGCACACATCTATAATCTCAGTACTTGGGAGACTGAGATAAGGGGATTGCAGATTGGAAGACAACCTCAGCAATTTAGCAAGGCTTTCAGCAACTTAGCAAGACACTATATCTGAGTAAAAAACAAAATAGGGCTAGAAGTATAGCTCAAAGGTAGAATGCCCCTGGGTTTAATCCCCAGCAAATACACACACACACACACACACACACATACCACACACACACACACACACACAGAGGATATCAGGTAATTCTAAGTGCTATGAAGAAAAATAAAGCAGGGTAGGAAATGAGAGTTATGGGAGCATTGGATGGCACTTTTAGAAAGGAATTCAGGAAGTAACTTCTGTGCAGAGAGCTGAATAAGCTGAGTGAATGTATCAGTTATCCCTGCAATCCCAAATTGAATGGCTTAATAAAAATAATCATTCATTATCCCTCAGACTCTGTGAGTCAGTAATTCAAGCAGCTGTGTTGGGTGGTTTGGGTTTAGGGTCTCTCAGGCAGTTTCTGAGAGATGTTGACTGGGGTTACTGATAATCTTGATGAGAGCGAGAAGACCCGGGTCCACGGTGACTCAGTCACAAGAGTGTTCTTTACAAGGGCTGCTGCACAGCACAGGCCTACCTGAGGATTTTTATGGCGGAGGGTCTGGCTTCCAACAGGGTGAGCAGTTCAAGGGAACAAAGGAGAAACTTCAACTTTTTAGAACCCAGCCTCCAGTGTCACATACCATCACTTCTATCATGTTCTGTTGGCCAAACAGGTCAGCCTAGATCCAGTGTGTGTGTGTGTGTGTGTGTGTAGTGTGTGTGTGTGTGTGTGTGTGTGTGTGTCAGAGAGAGAGAGAGACAGACAGACAGACAGACAGACAGACACTAACTACACAAAGGCATTAATACCAGGTGGCCAGAACCCTGATCAGCAGCTAGGAGGGTGAGGAGGGTGTGTTGTACAGGGAGTCATGCAAGAATTTTAGAAGATGATTCCAGGAAGAGAGGACAGTAAGCACAAATGCAGGAGTCAAAGGGTGCTGTATCCAGAGCAAAATGATTGGGAAGAAGTGAGGTAGAAGGGGAAGATCGCTGGAGCAATATGACAAGAGGAGGTGGCTGTACTGGGAGTGGAGTAACTTTGGAGCAGAGGAGTGCCATTGCTTGATTTATATTTTTAAAAGATAACTCTTGACAGGTGTGGTGGAACATATCTGTAATACCAGTACTTGGGAGGCTGAGATAGGAGGATCTCAGGTTTGAGGCCAGCCTCAGCAATTTAGCAAGGTCCTTTGTAATTTACTGAGACACTGTTTCAAAATAAAATACAAGCCAGGCATGGTGGCACACACTTATAATCCCGGTACTTGGAAGGCTGAGACAGGAAGATCGCAGGTTCGCAGCCAGCCTCAGCTACTTAGTGGGGTCCTCCACAACTTAGTGAGACCCTGTTTCAAAATAAAGAATAAAAAAAACAGGACTGGGGGTATAGCTTGGACGTAGAATGCCCCTGGGTTCATCCCCAGTACTGAAAAAAAAAAAAAAAAAAACAATGGTGGTGTAACTCGGAGGTAGAAAACCCTTGGGTTCGATCCCCAGTACAAAAATAAAATACTGTAGCTGCTGAGTGGAGAATTGATTTTACGGGACAAGAAGGAAGGAAAACAATTAAGCGGAATAGAGCAGCAGATGAAGTATTTGGGAGGAGAAATGATGGTGGCTTGAGCCCAGGATGTGCAGTGTGTAATTACAGATGCGTTGTGTATCTGGCCAGCTCGACTGGACTCACTGATGGATTGGGTTGATGTGCAGTAGAGAGAAAATGAGGAGTCTAGATGCCTTCCATTTTCCCTGATCAAAAACCTGGGACTAAGGGAAGTAACTATTGATGAAGTAATCTTCACTTCATTCTGGACACCCTAAATTTTAGAGTTCTATTTGGCATCTAGATAGAGCTATCGATGATATGCTGGCCAGAAATTCTTGATCCTGCCTCATTACATGTTGTAAGCAACAATAGAGGATTATAGCTATTTTATAATATAAATGAAACAGGTAAACTCTCATAACTTAAAATAACTATGATGTGAGTACTGTAATGTAGTTATGACTCATGTATAACTGTAGGCTAATTATCTGCATGTGTAAAAGTTTAGAACTGTGATACTCTTGTCTTTTTTTCCAACTTAAACATCTAAAATTTTTTTATTTGCTAACTTTTTTTTGGATGAATGTTGCATGCGTGAAAATTAAATGTCAATAAATTTTAAATTTCTGCAAGTTGTTCTGATGAAATCAGCATCAAAATGCTGTATCATCAACAAAATGCTTTAAAATTACTCAGTGTTTCTCCATACTTTTAATTCTTTTGAGGGAGAGCGTTGTATTTTCCTTTTAAAATAGTCAAAGTGAATAAAATCCAAATAATATAAATTAGATATGGGAAAAAATTTAAAAACTAAAACACTCCTTTCTAAACACATTTATTATGTGTTCTAATAACAATCCATTATCTCTCCAAAAGGGAAACTCTATTAGGAGTAAATATGCTTTCAGATTGTTTTCTACACATTTATGTGCATGCACAAGCACAGTTCTTTTTTTAAAACATAAAAATGTATACAGCTTTTTTCACTTACAATGATATCTTAGAGGTCTTCATCATCATTAAATATATCATATAGTACTCTGTGGTTTAACTATTTTCCTATTGGTATACATTGAGAAATTTTAGGGTTTAATTGTTATAAACAATGCTATAATGGACATGCTTGAACATCTTTGTATATATTTATGTTCATATGCAGTTATTTCTGTAGAACAGATTATAGAATTAAATATCTGGGTAGGAAGGTATACACATCATTAATTCTTATGGCTGTTGGTTATTCACCCTCTAAGAAGTGGAAACCAGTTTGTTCTTACACTAACAGTGTATACGAGTTCCATTTTGTCTTATTCCAAATTAACACTTCATGTCAACAATATTTTCTTTTTCTTTTATTTTTGCATAAGGAGCAAAATTTCATATTGCTTTAATTTCCACTCCCCTCAATACTTTTCATGAACTACATTTTCTAGTTCTTTTTTAGAAAGAAAATATCCAATAAATCATCTTGTGCAGATAGACGTAACCAAAATATTTGAATGTGATTTGTTTGATGGAGATGGTAGAAAAGTAGAAGATGAAATATGTGAAGACAAGAAAGAATGGAAGCCTAAAATGTGTTAGAAGATAAAATATAGAGAGAAGGCAGAAAAAAATATGGAGGCAGGGGCTGTAGTCTGGGGCTGTGGGCAGAGGTAAGGAAAGTGCAAAGTGTGAGAGATGGATTTGGAAGAACAGTCTAGCTGCTGAGATACTGGAGTCACATCCCAGAGAAGACACACAATTACGAAGACTAAGGAACTGAGAGCTAGATGGGTTCTCTTCCTTCACCATGGATACATCATTACTTCAAGAGTCTGCTAGGAGGGAAGAAAAAAAAAGGAAGTGTTAGGTTGGTGGAGGCTCCTAATTTGGGGGGAGTATTTGAACAAAAATATTTTAATTTGTGAGAATGGCCAGATTTGTTACACTGGGAATAAAGGAGTGAGTACATGTATTTAGTTAGCTCATTTAAATTGTAATGGACAGTGTGTAAAGTTTAAATTGTAAACCAATATAGGACCAAATTCTCTCGCTGTTGCAGAAATGGAATACAACACATTTTTGGTCTTTGTTGTTTAAAATGAAGCACTAATGCAGAGCCAAAACGTTTTGTGCCACCTTTACTTTCCATAAAAAATAATTGAATAGTTTGATTTATATCATCTTTGAAGAATTTCCTCATTGTTCAGTCTCTCCTTGGTTTCACTCTGACTCTAAAAAGTGATTTGATCTAAAAGAAATTATTCAAACCAGATAAAGTATGTGATTAAATGTGCTTTTAAAAAACACATGATAATTCTAGTATATATTGACTAATAATTTTCTACTTTAAAACTTAGGTTTCACTGTTTCTCAGTGTAATAGAGACTAATTTGGAATACACCTAGGTTATGTCTTAAATGAATAATGTTCATTGTAAAAGAAAATCAAGGGAACAAACTGATAATTACTTCACCTGAGATTTTGTGGGTATTTCTTTCCATATAATCTTCTTTCAAAATGAACATTAGAGTTAGCAATAACAGATACAAGGTTATTATAACTTGAATGGTTTATTAAACCATTGAAGTAAATGAATATATTTAGTTATTTTTTAACATTAGAATTTTCATGTAGGTAACTCAGCAAATTCCTACAGGTCCATCAACTTCTTAGAAGAAAAGTAATTCATCCACCTATTCATTTTGTTTTCTCATCCTCAGTGTATTTCTCCTCTAAAGCACCTTTTAGGGGAATTGGATAAGAATATCACACACTAAACACTTACTGTGAACTAGCATTGTTCTGAGTTCTTTAGCTGTATTGACATGTTTGTTTCTCTTAACCTGTGAGATAGGCACCATTGTTATCAATGCACCTATACATAGGAAATGGAGTCACAGGAAATTAAGTAATTTTCCCAGTCTTACACTACTGTAAGGTATACCTGGGTCTTGCTCCAAGGCATATGGACTCCCCGTAGCTCAACTGTTAGCATTTGATCATGAAGCTGTTCTGTCTTGAGTATAGTTGTATGCTTCTGTTGAGTTAATAGAAGATAATCTTAAATAAACAAACTAGAAACAGACTCCAGCTAAGAAATATTTAAATTATGTGTGACTTGTTTTTAGCATGAATCAGTGAAGAATCTGCATTACTGCTTACATTGTCTGAAAGCCAGAACATGTAACAGCAATTTTAGAACCATTTATCATTTAAAAGTTATCACTGTTAACATGATTCCAGAGGTTGACAAACTTTTCTCTTTAAAGGTCCTTATAGGAAGTATAGAGGAACATTCAGTCCTTTCATGTATTCTCACTTTTCCTTGATTTTTAGAACCATTAAAAAGCAAACAAACAAGCCATTCTTAGGTCTGAGGCTGTACCAAAATATGCCAGTAGGCCCGTGGGTTGTGTTTTGCTTATCCCTGGTATAGATTTCTTTGGGGGCCTATGGTTTCAGACTCCTCTCTGCCTGAGAAAATATTTTGGCTTCAAGAAATGGTCTGATTTTCTAGAGCAGGAGAAGATGGATGCCCTAACTCAAGTACAGATTGAATTAGACTTTCTCCATTTTTTCCCCTTCCCTATTCTGTCCCTCAATTAATTGGACAATGCCCACCCACATTGGTGAGGGAGGATCTTTACCCATTCAGATGCTAATCTCTTCCAGAAACATCCTCATAGACATACCCAGAAATAATGTACTACCAGCTATCTGGGCATCCCTGGCCCAGTCAAGGTGACACAAAATACATGATTTCCTTAATGTGAAAGATATCAGAGAATTATGAGCTACATGATGTTCTCAGAGCTTTAGGGTGATGGTCCCAGCTCCAGGAAACCCAAGGGACTAGATTTGGCCACGGATCCTCAAATGCCAATCAAGAAGACAAGCAGGAGTGATGGCAGGAAAGAGGCTTTAATCTGTATAGCCATACTGGAAAAAACAAAAAAGGGCTAGTGACCTAAGATCCGTCTTCCATGGGCTGTCAAGAACTTTGAGATTTTTTAGGGTAGGAGAAAAAAGATAAGGATCAGGGGTTTGCATAGCTGGAAAAGTAGGCCATCTTGATTAGGCTGTGGTCCGGTTGATCATTATTTCAGGACTTGTTCCACGAAGCTCCAGTGAGGTTGTGATGATTTGTGGGGGCGATTGGGTTCCCATTGTGAGATGGGGATGGCCCCAGTTTCCCTTGTGGACTAACTGCTCCCACTTAGGGGGAGATCTCATCATGGGTGATCTATCTGAGAGGCTGTTTGAGGATAGTTTTGGTTCACTGTCATAAAGATGTTTGTCAATCAGACCTGTTGCTTCTGGAGTCCAAGGTTATCTGCTGGAGAGAACAACTCAGAAGGAGGAAAAATAAGGCAGGAGCAACATGGAGCCAGAGGGGAACAAAATGGAGTTAGGCTAAGTTACTTCACTAAGTCTATAAGAATATGAGCCAAAAGTATAGAATGAGGTATACAGAGCGTTGAACAGTCTTTGTGAAACTAAGTGTTTCTCTGGAATGTTTCTTTCCATGATGATGTAAACCAACGTTTAAAAGCCTGGTTCCAGGGATCCTTTATAACAGATGCACATAGTTTCAACTGTATTCAGGGAACTTCTTTTCTGTACATCTTTTCTTATTCATAGTTTGTTCTCTTTGAGTGTATATATACACACATTCATTTTTTTCCTTTTTCTTGATTGTTCTAGAGTGCCTTTGCTCTCACTAAAACAATGATGTTGAAAATAGTCTTCTTGAGCAATAAAGTAGAAAATGTCTCTTAGTATCTTGAAATGATATATTAATGTATATATCTGAGCATTTCAGTTAAAAATAATTGTTTGGGGACTGGGAGAAACGCTTTATCCAGTGTTGATGATGATCTGAGTAAGAGGCTGTGCATATTAACCAGGAACTTTGACAATGAAGCTGTTGCATAAAACGTCTTTTAAGAAAATTATCCTAACTTATATGTATAAATGAACATGTGTGTGGGCAGAGATTTTATCTCACTCTTTAAGTTTCCTTATAAAAGTAAAATTACCAAGTATTGAAAGACAAGGGATTTTTTGAAGGATATTAAATTTGCTAATTTACTAGCTGAATGTAACCTACTTGGTGAATCTTTCTTAATAATTACCTATCTCTGGAGTATGTAGTCTTTCTAAAGAAGATTCTCTTATACTATTTTAAAATGATATGATTGATTGTGTTCTTTTTCCCCCCTAGAAAGTATCTGCACATAACATCTTCTTTTAAAGGAACATTTAAAAATGAAGTAAAAAAGGCAGAAGAAGCAGTGAAGATGGGTATGTGATTACCTGTGGCCCACATATTACTATTCATTCATTCAGCAAATGTTAATTGAGCACTCATTCTGAGACATTTGCCATTCTAGGCATTGTTGGCATTACCACAATTAATCAAATGTAGTTCCTGCCTCTGTGGAACTTCCTAACATGTTCTTTCATCTCCGGGTTTGCCTAATTACGATATGATTTGTTATTTTAAGTATGATCCTGAGTATACTTGAAGTTAATCGATATAGATTGAAAATCATGATTGGCATGATGCGGTGTTACATCATAGTAGAGACCAGCATTGCATCTATTTTACAAAAGACGTTCTACACACTTACTCCTCCCATGGCAAGGACTATTCTTTCCCAGTTATTTGGAAGTAGGAATAACTCTACATCGTATTTTATAGTTTTAAAAGCACTTTCAGTCATCACAAAGTTGACTCATACTTTTGAATTTACACTTGGAAACATGTTTATAAATTGTCACGCCTAAGAGGAAGATTAAAAATGAACAGGGGTTATGAAAGGAAAATAGGGTTTTCTGAACTTATGACTCGAATGCCATTCTCTCTGGTTGTTGCTCTGTGTATAGAAAACACTTTCTTAAGAATTGCTTGAAAGAGTTTTGCTGTATTATAACAATTCTGCTATTGCTTCCAGCTGAACTCATACTGAAAGAGGCACAAATCAAAGTGAACCAGCCTGACAGAACTTCTTTGTCTTCTGCCAAGGTGCGATGTGAAAAGAGTCTTCCGAAATGGCCAATAGCGTCACTTGCTTTTTACTTGTGCAAGTTGCTTCTTGTCATTTACTTCCTAAACTTTTAAACACCCATGAACTCAGAAAATTAAGTTAATTTTGACACAGGTGCAGAGAATAGATGAGTGCAGAGAAATAAAAGGAAACCCAGCAAGTAGGAGGAAGGCTGAGACTGAGCGCAAAGGTGAACAGAACGTGGGGAGAATTTGGAACAGTAAGGAAGAGTATCACAACCAATTTCTTTAAAAGTGGAAAACACAGTAATAACAAGAAAAAGAAAATAATGAAGAGCTAGCACACACACAAAAAAAATAGCCTATTCGGTCTCCTTGAAAATATCTATTCAAATTCTAGCTCTCTATGGACCCAAATAAATGGGGACAGAAAGAATAGGGCTAATAAGCAATCCTTCTTTTTAGTGCTAGGAATTATATACCATAATTATGACTATTAATAACAGTGCTTCCAGCTTGCAAAGCTCTTTTCTTATGAATTTCTTGTCATACAGTTCATAAACATTCTCTGTGGTTTTTGCAATATGCCCATGAGTAAGATAAGTTATAAAGAACTATTATTATTAATTATAATATATCACAGCTAAGAGAAAAAGAATATTTCTGCAAGATATGTATTACAAGTTCGCTTTTACCAAAAATATGGTATAAAGCTTTCCACTGTGGCGAATCATTAAGCAATCTATTTGCTTGCATACAGAGGGATGAGTTTCCTACTCATCCCTCCACATTCCTTGTGGAGAATAATTGCTTTCCTTCATCATTCCTTCATCCTTTTCCACCAGCAAGCCTTTTAATGATTTGCCCTTACACTTTCAAGGACCAGGGCTGTGTCTAACACAGGGCTTTCCTATCTAAAGGTCATGAGCAAGAGATGAAACTAATGACTTGCAACTTGCACTTGCACATTGTAATGCCCCAAGCTAAATCTATCTGTGGCTTTCTCAAGATTTCCTTACTTTTTCCTCTTCATTTATTTTTTTATGTTAAGGGTAAACCTATCTTACTGATTTTTTTATAGTTTAAGCTTTTTTTTTTTTGTCTCTAAGAAATCAATTCGCCTGCTTTCTGTAGGTCAGAGTGGAGAGAAACAGATTATTTCTAATGGGTCAGGTCCTTGCTTTCTTCCTGACTCAGCCTACCCCTTTTTACTGCCTCTGCTCTGTGCCCTGAGAGCACTATTTGGAAGGGTGGGGATGTCTTTGACCCCAAAAGCTCGCTTTTTTCTGAAATACCCAGGTTCCTTTAGTGCGGGGAAGAGAACAGAGCAGAACCTGAACTTGTGACTTTTTAAATATTTCCAGGCCGTTGAATTTGAAATGAAATACAGTTTCATTTTATTTTTCTTGAAAAACAATGAAAATAATGTTCTATCAGTAGTGTGCCTATTAAAAGAGATGTTCCTCTCTTCCATCAACTGGATGAAACTCATTATAAATCTACTCTTATTTCTGAGAACAGTAGTAATAAGTCATTCCTTTTTTCCTTGGTTAGAAAGATTTTACTAGAGATGAGTAGTGAAGGAGCCAAGAGATAAAGTTAAAAGAGTAGATAAGAAACACAGCTGGACACAGGGATTGGAGCACTCTGAAAGGGAAGGGGAAAAACTTCAGTGTGAGTTAGCCTATCAAGGGAAAGTGTGGAGAGTATTAGAGGTATCCACAACTTGATAGGAAGGGGACATTTAGTTTGGGCTATTAATAAAATTTATTAATTACTATTTCTCTTGAAAGAAGTCTTAGTGATAATATAACTGAGCATTTTGTGTCCTCACTGACGAAAGCCAGAGCCTAGGAACATTGACTCACCCAAGTTTTCCTGTAGTTTGTGTCAGAATCATTTGCTGTTTTAGGGAGTAAAGATTCTTTAAAAGGCAAAGAGCTCATCTGAATGTGTGCAAAAAGAGACCAGTGGGTTAGGACTTGGCTTATCTTCTTAGCTATTGGAGCTCAACCATCTTGTCAAGTATCTACCATGGTAAACTACATTAGGCAATGCAATCTATCATTATTACCCTTGAAATATTTATATAATAGGGTAGTATGAACTCACCTTTCGTTAATTCAGTGACTTTATGTTCCCTCCCAACCATATGTACTTCTCTAGGACGTATTACAGAAAGCTTTGGAAGATGTAGAAGCAAAGCATAAGAATCTTCAAGAGAAACAGAAGTAAGACATACGGTTTTTGTTTGCAAGACTCCTCTGTACTGTGTTAAAACAAAATTTTGATTGCTAAATAAGCAGGTATGATGGTTATTGTGACAATTTCTCTTTTTCAGCTTCTGGTATCTTATACTAATCCTAACAAGGTCAAGGTTTCTCAACTAAGATAAGCAATGTAAAATATTTATAAATCTGTATTGGCATGTACACATGTTTGCACAATGTTAAACTTCTGGAAACTGGCAATAAAATAGTTCAGCGTTTGGTAGTTTAGATTGGATGAAGATATCTGGAGCCAAGAAAGCAGCTGGTAAACTCACTGTCCCTCTCTCCCTTGACACTTAAACCCTTAGAGGGTGGATCCCAGTTTTTTCCTTTATCTATTAGCTTAAAGTTTTTTGTGTTTTTTTTTTTAAATTTTAGGATCTTTTAAATCAATATTAACCATCAATTTTCATACTAATTATATTAGTGGCAAATTAACAGAGATGCTAATTAAGTTATAATTAGTAGAATATGAATAGCAATTACTGTATTGAACAGAAATTCTTTTTTTGTTGGTGCAATTTAATTATGCATCGTAGTAAGATTTGAAGTGATACATTCATATATGCACAGGATATCACTTGGCCTGTTTTCCTACCCACCACACACCTGTACCTTTCTTTTCCCTTCTGTACATGCTAGTGAGATTAGTAGTGATGAATTCCTATCCTCACATGAAACTTAAGATAGGAAATAATGTTTCAAGTAAATTTATCGCTTATATATTGTTAAAGTAAAAATAGCAACACTATGGAAAAATAAACTCAGATATTTACATTTGTAAGGTTGACTTGCTCTCTAACTCAAATACTAAACAAGTTAAACTGGAAATAATCACTGATGCCTAAGTAAGGTAAGATTTTTGAAAACTACAGTGTCTTTGAGAAACTTTTTTAGAGGAGAATAATTAGTTTTCAACGTTATTTTTGGTGAACTGTACACTGTCACACAACTATAACTTTCCTCAGAACTTGAATTGGAAGTGTTACGTACGCATTTATCATAATTTAAATAAATGTCTAAGAGATTTTAGTTGAAAAACAAGGCCTTCTCTGAAACTTTCGGAAACAAAAACCTTGTTGATGGCTTATTTACATAATGCAATGTATGAAAAGTGAATAATGCATATATTTTATTAATAATAATACCAGTTGCCTTGAACTTATTTTTATTGCAAAATACTATTTTTTAACAATTTGAGAACAATCAGTGTGCCATACAGAGTGATATGTCATATTCTGTAATACCCTGTTTTGGGGTCTATTACACAGCCAATGTTCTTGTTTGTCAAAGAGCCGGGCTCTTATAGTAATATTTTCAAGAGAAAGTGGTTTTTTTTATGTGCTTTTATTGGTATATTATCATCTCACATCATAATGTAAATCATGTTGACATTGACATACATGCACACAGCATTTGGTGCCCCCCTCCGCCCCGCCTCCCTGTCTTCTCCCTTTCCATATAGAGGACTGAGACTGATATTGAGATTTTCACATATGTACACACAGTCATTGTTAGTATTTCCAGTAATGAACCTCAGTATTCCACCTCCTTTTCCCTTAGAACACTTCCTTGACTCCACTGAGGTTTCTCCTCTATTATCTGGACTCCCTCGGTATCCCAGTTACTCCCTAGCTTGTGCATATTAAAGAAAACATGTCCCTTTACTTTGTGACTGGCTAATCTCACTTAACATAATGTTCTCTAGGCCCTTCCATTTTCTTTTCTCTTTTGCGGTACTGGGGATTGAACTCAGGGGCATTCTACCTTTGAGCTATACCCCCAGCCCTATTTTTTTTTTTAATTCTTTATTTTGAAACAGGGTCTCACTAAGTTGTGGAGTGCCTCACTAAGTAGCTGAGGCTGGCCAGGAACCCAGATCCTCCAGTCTCAGCCTCTCAAATGCTGGGATTACAAGCTTGCGCCACCACGCCTGGCTAGCCCTTCCATTTTCTTGCAAATGACATTATTTTATTCTTCTTTATTACTTTTATTACTGAGTAGAATTCCATTGTATGTATTTCCCTTAGTTTTGTAATCCACTCATCTGTTGATGGACACCTGGGTTGATTCCATAATTTGGCTATTGTGAATTGTGCTGCTATGAACATGGGTATGCATATATTACCGTATTTCTCTGGTTTCAACATCTTTGGAAAGATACCCAGGAGTGGTATAGCTGGATCATATGGTGGATCCATTCAAGAGAAAGTTTAATCCTTACATGTTTAACCTTAGATGTACATGCATTTAATAAATGCATAGTACATTAACCCATTCAGTAACTTCGTCAGGAAGTGTGATGTATTTCACATATCACATCCACATAGGCAGACTGATAGAACTTTAATGCTGTCCTCTAATGATAAATGCATTTAATCATCTCAGTAAGTCTGTTGTGTCAGTTGTAATAACATGAATGTGAACCTGAAAAGAAAAAGCTGTGTTGTTGTAAGGGGGTGGGGGCTATAGAGTGAGTACAAGAGAATTCTGTTTATTACCATTTTTGGTTGGGGAAAAATATTTTGTGATGCACCTAATCTATTCTAGGTTTGTACTTAAAATAATCTTTTAGTCCCCATGACATCCTGGGTGACTAGGTAGATATGATCCCCATATATCAGGTGAGAGAGCATGTTCAAGTGGCCCATCCAGAGTCGCCCAATTTTACAAGGTGAGCCTGTGTTTGAAGCCAAGTCTGCCTCTTACGCACAGGCACTTTTCACAGCTCCCAGTAGCCTCCTGACACTATAGCTATTTCCATCTTGTGCTGCTATTTCTCAATTTCCGTTCTCATGCTTTTAATAGAAAAATCACACACAAAACATAATATAGCAGAACAGAGTCAGAAAAGCAGGAGCTCACATCTGTTGCTCCTCTAAACTTGCTTTATTAACTTTTATTTACCTTTGATTTTTGGAAAAGGTCACAGAGAGAGAGCTAAACAATATCTTTGGGCACATTCTAATCTGTGTAGGATATTTGAAGACTTGAGAACATTCTGAAAGGTGGAAATTGCATGCAGTGTTAGAAAGACCTAAAAATTTTAAAAAGTCAAATTATCATTTTTCAAAAATACTAGAGTGTGCAAATCAGACCAGTTAACATTTCAGAACTCTTTTGGCATTTCTGGTCTTATAAACTTAAATTGGCAGACTTGTGTTTGAATCAGTGAATGCTTGTGTTTGATTGTTATAGTTACTTGCATCATATTTATGTGGAGGACTTTGCTATACACAGTGTATGCCTACCAGGTTTTGCAAAGGATCTGGATATGTTATATATCATACGATTTGATGATTACCTTCTGAGTTTAAATTATTAGCAATGTTGTACACTGTGTATTTGTATTTAATAAAACAACTTTTCTAAATACAACTCTAGAGAATTAAAAAAAGCAAGAACACTCTCCCTATTCTTTGGAGTGAACATAGAAAACCGGAGCCAGGCTGGAATGTTCATTTACAGTAATAACCGTTTGATCAAAATGCATGAGAAAGTCGGCCCACAGTTGAAATTGAAGTCCTTGTAAGTATGCTTTGGTTTTTAGATGCACAAGCAGGAAGAGGGAGGTTGCAGTTAGAAGTCTATTGGGTGAGATGAGTGATTAATCCTAATAGGAGCAGGTGTCAGATTCTCTGTTCACCCTTCTTGTCAATGTGCAGGCATTAATCTGCCTAATTTATAATATCAGGGAAGCTGTGTGCTTGCTCTAAAGAAAAAGTACACTTTCAGAAATGCATTTCTTGAACAACTTGATATTTTACCCATGCTTGTGTCATCTGTCCAGGTTTTTAATGTTTTACCAATTTAAACGTAATGCAGACACAGTGAAGAACTTTTAGAAAGAGAAGAAATATCCATGGTCTTGTAAAACAACCTTGTTAACATTTGGCACAGTCCATGTATGTATAGTTCTTGCCAACTACCTGTATAAGCATAGGTTATTAAAAGTCACGAGCCCCCTCAGATTCTAGAGTAATACATTCTGGTGCTTTTCCAATGGTCCAAAAACTCCACAAGCTGCTTTTATCAGTTATGTAGACTCTTGAAGGAACAGCATAGAGAAGGACAGTCAGACAAGATTCCATGACCAGTAGAATGTGTCAGGGGAACATGTATCACCTTGTTGCCTCCCTCTCAAGGAGTTAGCAATCCATTAATTGTTCACACAAGAAGTTTAATTGATGTATTATGTAACAGGAACAGTACTAAACTCTGAAGAAATAAATAACTATCTTTTGCTAAGGAATGCATGGTCCAGGGAAAGGTATAAGCATACAAATATGTTTTTTATACCGTGAAAACAGCAAAAATAATCTTTTAAAACCTGTTAGTTGATTTTTTTTTTTTTTGTGGTACTGGGGATTGAATACAGGAGCATTCTGCCTCCAAGATACACCCCCAGCCCTTTTTATTTTTATCTTTAAACAGAGTCTTGCTAGGTTGCTGAGAGTCTTGCTAGGTTGTTGAAACTGGTTTTGAACCTTCAATCCTCTTGTCCCAGCCTCCCAAATACTGGGATCACTGATGTGTGCCACTATGCCTGACTGATTCTTTTTCTTAACACCCCAGAGCTATCTTGCCTCTGCTTGCCTGTGGGATCACACTCCCTTGCTCCTACCCCAACCTACCTGCATCTCCTGTTCCTCAGGTCACTTAATCTGATTTCTGCCTAAAGGCTTGGCACTCACCCTTCCCTCAACTTTGAACCTTCCAGAACTTCTGACTGCTGGCCCTCACCTGCCATTTAGGAGTGAGCTCTAAAATCCCTTCCACAAGACAGTCTCCTTCCTCGACTAGTTAAAATTGGCCCCTGCTGTCACCTCCACCCATCACCGTTTACATAGAACAGCACTTACTGTATTCTCCTCATACCATTGTCACTATCTGAAATAATTGTGTATATTTAGCTGTTCAACTAGCATCATCCTTTACTACAAGAGAAACTTCCTAACTGTAATCCTTGTCTTGTGCATACCCATATCCTTAGTTCCTGAACAGGGCCAGGTGCTGTGCTTGAAAGAATGAGTGAGTGAATGGATGAATGGATGTACGCTGTGTTAGAGGTAAGCATCAGGTGCAAAGAAAACATTTAGGAAGGGCAGGAAGCCAAACTGGGAGAAGTCAGGGCAGGATTCCTGCAAGAAGTGATGCCCCAATTTAGACTTACAGAATAAATAACTGAAGAGAAGGGAAGGTAGAAAAGTGATGAAAATCATCACAGATAGGGTCCCCCAATTTGGAAGGTGTGATTTGTGTGCATGCCAAGGGCAATGAGGAACCCTGGAAGTGTTAGACAGCCAGTGCTTTTTTTTTCAGAACAGCTTATATCACCAAGAAGAATATCATAGGTCTACATATCATGCACCACTAAGAAAGTGAAAACAACCCCCAAATCCTTCAACCACCCAGCTCACAATCAGATACCTGTCACCCTTCCATTCCATTAGTAGGATTCACTGAGGACCTTATGGGCCTCTGCAGTGAGGAGAAATCCTGCCTCAGAGATGGAATGGAGACAACGAAAGTGACTCTGTGGCCAGTGTCATTAAAGCATCATGGCAATTTATTGCAGCAAGGCACTATTACTAGTGTTTACAATAAAATGCTTCTTCTCACCAACCAGACTCCCCATGTAGGGTGATAGATTTAGAAGATTCATATTAATTTAGTGATTATGTGAAGTCATTTTTTTTTTAATGACAGGACCAAACAGAACTGGGATCACCATACAATTTTAAGATAACTTTTAAACTTTACATGATCCAGACCAAGAGAATAAGTTTAGTTTTGGAAACAAATTTGCAAATGACCAGTATATGTTTGATTTTTCTTTTTCTTCAGCCAAACTTTACAAAATTTATGTGTGCATTTATTTCCTCAGACTTGGTGCAGGTGTGGTCGGAATTGTTAACATACCCTTGGAGATCATGGAACCATCCCACAATAAACAAGAATTTCTCAATGTCCAAGAGTATAATCATCTACTAAAAGTCCTGGGAAAATATGTGGTTCAGTACTGTAAGGACACTGGGATCAGTGAGTATTCCATTCTCATAGTAAGAGATACATAAAGAGGGATCAACCCATGTGATTTCTTTTAAGTTAAAATGATTATACTAATTCAGGTAACCAATAACCTAAAGCCCTGAAAGAAAGTGCCAACTTTAAACATAAGAGAAGGGCTAGGAGTGTAGCTCAGTGGTGGGATGCTTGCTAGCATGCATGAAGCCCTGGGTTACCTCCCTAGTACCACAAAAACAAAACAAAACAAAAGCCATAAGAGAAGTGAGGATCTTTCTGAGAATATAATGTGAGAACTAAAGAGGCAGATTAGAAATTTTAAGAGGAGGGCAATCAGAGGGCAGTGTGCAGTGACAGCTGACCATGAGGGAGGCAAGAGGTTGCTCCAAACAGACTTAGAAGCCCTCAAAAGACACTGAGAACTCACTGTGTAGGAGCACAGAGTCCCCCATGAACCTCAGTACCTCTTACACATTGCTATATCATGCCATAGAAAAATGAATATTGACCCTGAGCAATTGTAAATATGCTAAACTTGTTTTGTTCACTGAATTTTTGAGTATATTAATTCCAGAAATATTTTAGTAAAAAAATCACAAAAATAAACATTTGAAAGTTTAAAAGATAAACTTAGTTATCTAGAAAATTGGACAAACTCAGATCACCTGAGTTAGGAATCTAATTGAGGAAGTTATTGCCTGTGCCTACATGTTGGAGTGTTGATCATGTTTTCTTCTGGTCGTTTGCAAAGTTTCTGGTCTAATTCCTAGGTCTTTGGTCCACTCTGAGTTGACTTTTGCACAGTGTGAGAGAGGAATCTAGTTTCATTCTTCTACATACGGATATGCAGTTTTCTCAGCATCATTTGTTTAAAAGGCTGTCTTTTCTCCAACCTTTGTTTTTGTTGCCTTTGTCACAGATCAGATGACCATATCTATGTGGGTTTGTTTCTGGGTCTTCTATTCAATAGTTCTATTTATCTCTGTGTCCATTTTTATGCCAGTACCATGCTGTTTTGTTACTATACCTCTGTAGTATAATCTGAAATTGAGTATTATGATGTCTGCAGCCTTTTTCTTTTTGCTGAGAATTGCTTTGGCTACTCTGGCTCTTTTATTCTTCCATATAAATTTTAGGACTGTTTATTCTAATTCTGTGAAGAATGTTCTTGATATTTTGATAGGAGTTGCCTTGAATCTGTAGGTCATTTTAACAATATTAATACCATGTATCCATGAACATGGGAGGTCTTTTTATCTGTTAGTGTCTTTTTCAATTTCTTTCATCAGTGTTCTATAATTTTAATTGTAAAAGTCTTTCACCTCCTTGGTTAGATTTATTCATACACACACACACACACATACATACATACATATTTTATGCTATTGTGAGTAGAATTGTTTTTCTGATTTTTTTCAGCAGGTTCATTATTGGGATATGGGAAAGCTATTAATTTTTATATGTAGATTTTGTATCCTGATAACCTTTCATGCATGACTTTTGAATCATATTTATTAGAGAAGGAATTTTAACATCTTTATCTTTAATATTCTCTTGCCAGTTACTACATTTGAAAAAGTATATGATATTTTTGCATTCCTGGAATCTATTTCTTAACATTTCATTTTTGATGGTAGATATACCCAAGTCTTTATCATTAGACCAGTTGTTGCTTATGGATGGTAAATTATAATAACCTGAAAACATAAAAATTCCTGAAAATGTTTTTAATGAATTTAAACTATGTATTTCAAACTTATTCTTACTTTCTGTAGAATAGTGCTCATCATATATTGCAGGTGTCAATATTTTTTTCAAATATCTCCATCAGAATGGAATACTCCCATGAATGCTTCATTTTGCTCAAGCATTCAGAATAAGTGTTTTTTTCTAATGTGTTCTTTGGAGTACAAAACCACAGGTCACAACTTGTCAACAAATAACCATAAGTAGCAGCACATTAGAGTTTGTCAGGCAGCAGTACAGTGCAGGGCATTACTATACAGTACGCATTGTCTCACTGTTTTATTTATAGGACAGCTATTTTTGAAGATTGATAATTTAAAACATAGTACATTTCTTCAAATAAAGTGACAACCTAGTCCTAGAAAATACTCTTGAGTGTATTTCTTATATTGCATATCAGTTATGTACATAATATTTTGTACAATTGAATATTTGGTAAAAGTAACTTTTGCATTAAAGCTTATATGATTTTCACAATTAACTTAAAAATATTTTCAAATTCTCTAATCATTAACCTATTACTTTTCTCAAAAGAGTAGAACTTTAGAGTGATAATAATCATTTCAAAGTTACCATAAGTAGTATATTTGTTGCTTCCTATACTAATCTATGTAGTTCTCTGTCCATATCTTAATTTACTTATTTTTTCCTCAAAATTTTCTCATGGGATATAGTAGGGTTCAAAATAAATAAGCCATGCTTGTAGTTTTATTATTACTGGTTAATAACATACTGTTTCCTGGTTCCATATTTTTCTGTGAATTGATTTAGGGCTAGAGGATAGTGTCACCAAAGATGTTCCACTAGAAGGAAGGCAGAGAATAGGAAGAAGGCTAGATAGCAAGTATGTGTAGTTGTTCACCTATATCACAACTTCATCCACAAACTTCATTGTCAAACTGAATCAAATAATCAAGGTCAGAATTGGTAAGCTCAATAACTTCTAAGGAGATTGGCCTTCAAGTTCTTTGCTTATTAATTCTCACAGGAATAACAAAAGTTATGTGACGCTTGACTAATACTCTGAAAGCTAGTATTACAGGGCACACAGTTTAATGAAAAGTATTTGGGTAGCTTTTTGCCTTATAAATAAAAGATGCAATCTTTGTACTTGCTATAAATATGATCTGTTTCTATGGAAAATTGGACCCTTGTAAAAACCAAATCAACAGAAATGGAAATGGAGAAGTAATAGCTCTGTGTCACTTATCAAATATGCCTTTACTTTTGGCATAGTTGATGCTAAGAATCTCAAAAGTATTTTTCTTATCACTGAGTCTGACCTCACCTCACTATCTGCTACTATGTTTTCTGAAGCTTTATGCATCTTTACAAAAAAAAAAAATGGAAGGATTATTCATCAGCTTTGGGGAATAAAGATAGAAAGAGAAAAATGGGGAGAAACCTCAAATGAAATTTGGGTTTGAACAGAGCAATTATATAGAAATGTGTTACTAAACTTTTCTAAAACAGGTCAGAATTCATTTGATGTGCTAAAATGAAACCTGTGGTGTAATAATCATAACCTTTCCCAGCAGAATTTAAATCATAGGTCCTTAGCTGTCAAAGAGGCTAAAACTTATTTCATCCAGTCACCTTAACTTCCTCAACCTCACTTCCATTAAAGCCCAGACAAGGACCTGCCATGAAAAGAAAATTGCTACCTCTTGAGGTAGTCCAGGAATCTCTGCACCACATTGTTAGAAAATATATCTTCATGTTAAGTCCAAATCCATTTCACAGGTGTTTCTTTATTCATTCAACTATGCTAGGCACAAATGTTCTAGGACTAATGAATCAGATATGGTCCACCCTGTCTAGGAACTTGCAGTCTAACAGGTGCTGTAGTTTTAAATGTTTGTGTCTGCTCAAAATTGATATGTCAAAATACTAACTCCCAAGAGGAAGGTTACATTGGGAGGAAGGATTGTGGGGAGAACATGATTGGAATTAATGTCACTGTAAAAGAGACACAAATGAGACCCCTCAGCTGTTTGCCTTGTGAGGGTAGAGTGATAAGGTATTATCTATGAAGCAGGAATTGAACCCTCCAAACTGAAAAATGAATTTTCATTGAGTATAAGCCAACCAGTCTATGGTATTTTGTTATAGCAACCCAAATGGGCTAAGACTCAGGGCTAACATGATTTGAAATAAAATTGGTGACTAGTGAAGAAGCCAAAGCCAGTGGCTGGGAGCCCACAGGCTACAGGGCCAGAGAAGACTTCCCTGAGGAAGCGATGAGGAGGAGTTATCCAGGCCAGCTTGATCTTTCCCACTTGGGGCCATGGGAGCTATGCCTAAACCTTTCCTCCGGATACATGAAGACAGGCTTATATTTCCTTCAGTTTTGTTTTATCCTGACTAGTATTTCCAAGTTATTTTGCTATTCTTTGACATGGAATAAATATATTCACCATTCTAGTATTATACTTTAAAGTTTATCACCTAGAAACAAAATGTTCCAGATGAAAGCTGGACAGCCTTGTGAAATGGACCCATTGTTTTCTTTTGTGTTGGTGTAATGCTGATGGTGTACCCTAATAACATATTAACCCTTAGTGTCTTTATTATCAATTAAACTTTTCAACAAAAATTTTAATGGATATTCTTGTAAAGCTACCCTTCTCTTTACTTGTATTTTCCCAGTAAGTGCTTTTGGACCCTAGTGTACAATCATACATTTATCCCTGTTAAGTTTTGTCATGTCACGTCCATTTATTCAGGCTGCTGAGACCTTTCTTTGAATCTAATGCTGACTTCCTAGATTTGTGTAAAATTCAGGTAATATTTGCTCTGTGATTTCATATAAACCTTGTAGCATAGAGCAGGAAAATCAAGTACTGTGGCCCTCTGCCAGTGATCTCTACTGAGGTAGAAATGGGCACCTGGCACACTGGGCAAGGATAGTAACCAGTCACAAGTTTTCCTAATTATCACCTAACTCATATCAGTTTCCCAGTTGTGCATAATTTTGAAATGTGAGATAATATTTTTAGGATGAATATTTTTATTAAAATAGATATTGTTCTAATTCATGGATATAGCTAAGCGATCACAACAAAACCTTATTTCTTTTATGATGCTCTTTAGTCTCTAAGATCTCAGAGACTCAGTATAAGAAAAATGAAATAGAACGTCTCTTCTAGGAATACACATTGAGTTAGGAGGACTGGGCAAATATTAAAAAATAAAAATATGAGAAAAGGTATTTAAGATATAGGATGAGAATCAGTTTTTGAAGTAATGGATTTTATGTGTTTATTTTATTTTGTCTTTAAATATTATAAATATGATTCTTTATTCTTTATCTATTTTTTATTATGGTGTTACAGCTGAATTGTGCCCTTCTCTAATTCATATCTTGAAGCCCTACTCCCAGTTCCTGATAATGTGACTGTATTTGGAGATAGAGCCTTTAAGGATGTTCTTAAATTAAAATGGGCTCTAATTCAATCCGACTAGAGTGTCGCTATATGAAGAGGGAACAGACATAGACACCAGGGATGGGTGAGCACAAAGGAAAGGCCATGTGATGGTGTAGCAATAAGGTGGCTATCTGCAGGCGAGGTGGCGGAGCCTCAGGAGCAACCAAACTTGCCCATACCCTGAGCTTGGACTTCCAACCCCTGGATTAGTGAGAAAATAAGTATCCGTTGTTTAAGCCACCCAGTCTGTGGAATTTTGTTATGGTAGCTTTAGAAAACTAATACATCTAGGACATTTTAATCTTAGAAATAAAGAAAATATTATACTGAAGTCACATAAGCCCATCATCTAGCTTCAATATCAATTCCTTGGTGAACTGATTTCATCTGCATATCCAACTATTCCCCCATTTGAATTATAAAGACAATTCTAGATATTCTATACTTATATCCATAAATATTTTAGCATTTATTTTTTTTTTATTTTTTTTTTATTTTTTTATTTTTTTGGTACTGGGGATTGAACTCAGAGGCATTCTACCTCCGAGCTATACCCCCAGCCCTATTTTTTATTCTTTATTTTGAAACCGGGTCTCACTAAGTTGTGGAGTGCCTCACTTAGGTAGCTGAGGCTGGCCGCGAACCCGGATCCTCCGGTCTCAGCCTCCCAAATGCTGGGATTACAAGCATGCGCCACCATGCCCGGCTAGCATTTATTTTTAAGTGTTTAAAAACACAGTACAAATATCACACCTAAACATTTTCAATGCCTCCTCAATATAATGTTAATATTTCTAATTATTTCCAGTCATAATATAATCCATAGGGTCCTGTCTTCTGCCCTTCATTTATTGTTGTGATTTACTTGTAGGAAAATCTGGATTGGTCATCTTGTAGTTTTTGCAGTCTAGATTATGTTCACTACATTTCTTTCCTTTTTTTTTTTTTTTGCGGTACTGGGGGTTGAACTCAGGGGCATTCTACCTTCGAGCTATACCCCCAGCCCTATTTTTTATTCTTTATTTTGAAACCGAGTCTCACTAAGTTGCGGAGTGCCTCACTAGGTAGCTGAGGCTGGCCGCGAACCCGGATCCTCCGGTCTCAGCCTCCCGAATGCTGGGATTACAAGCGTGCGCCACCACACCTGGCTTCCAAAAAATTATATTTAATGTATTTTTTTATTTTACTAGTTCTAATACATCTATAAAGAAGTATTCCTTTTATGTGCTGTTTGGTTACTCATAGTAGTTGGTAATTTTGCTATTTGACAAAAGCAACAGAACTCTATACTGCTAAAAATTTACTCTGAAAGAAAGCTGATATAAGAGGAGTTAAAAGCAATTAAAACACTAAGACATGATGTAGACATTCTACTTCTAATTGAGTACAAAGAAAAATGTAGACTCTTTAAAATCATTACTTCATGTCAGCTCACAACAAATAATAGGATGATTCAAGAGTTCATCAGATTGAGTTTTGTTAGAAAAAGAAAAAAAGCACATTTTAGATTTTATCCATTTACATTGCTTTTGCCTGGTAATTGGAATTATCACTATTGACAGCACTTATGTTTTCCTTTTCTTCATTAGTACACTTCTATTATCATGATAATAACTTATTTTTTTTATTTTATTTTTTTACATCTACAGTGAAGTTTCTTGCTAAAATAGCTCAGAGGATCTCACCCATATTGCAAACAAAATACTAAAAAGTCTTGTGTTGTCTGGAATTTGATACAATTTGGTTCTTATAGTTTGACTTTCCCCTGCCATACCTGGAGCAAGGCCTCAAAACTCCATGAGACTGCGAATGTGTACCTCGGTAAAAGAGAGTAGGATAGTCAGCATAGTGTGCACATCTTTAATCCCAATACTTGAGAGGCTGAGATAGTAGGATTGCAGATTCAAGGTCAGCCTCAGCAACTTAGTGAGACCCTGTTTCAAAATAAAAATAAGTAAGTAAAAAGGTCTAAGGGTGTATTTCAGAAGTAGAATACCCCTGGTTTTAATCCCCAGTACCAAAAAGGGGGGGGGGGGGAGAGAAGAAAAAGACTAGTAGGCTGTATTAGATGACTCTGAACTTAATATAACCAGAAACCTAATGTTCATCATAGGGACTATGGGGAATAAAATTGTACTATATATAGATTCATGCAAAATGAGATTTTAGCTGCTTTTACAAAAAAAAAAAAAAGAGGCAACTATATAAGATGATGGATATATTCAACTGTTTCACTTTAGTAACCTTTTTACTCTCTATATGTATCACATAACATCATGTAATATACCTTAAGTAGATAGCACAATAAAATTTATTTTAAAAACAATTCTTCCAAACCATGAAAAATAAAAAGTATAATCAGAATTAATTATATAATTAGAAAATCAAATACGGATCTTCAGGCTTTTAAGTCATTTTGTAGTTTTTCAGTATGTCTCAATGATGTAAGGAGAGTACTAGTTAAAAAAAATGATCTACCCTGACCCAGGTGGTGGAGAGACCTATGTTGCTGACTAGACTGTTACTCATGATAACACTGAACTCTAAGAATAGTCTCTATATTAATAAGTGTATCTTTGGTGTCCACATTTTAGAGACAATTAGAGAAATGAATGTATCCAAAAGAAGCAATGCTAATACTAAATAAAAATATATCCTAAAAAAAAGAAGGTACAAGTTTTTTCTTCCTGAAAAAGGAACCAAAAGAAAAATAATTTTCCTCCAAATGTCACTTTTGAAGGTTTATTACAATGAGGTCTTTAGCCTCCCTCTTCTATTTTCCATGCACACAATGATGTGGCTCCCAATGGAGAGCCAAGATGCCTTGGGAAACTTCAGAGAACCCAGGCAGGCATTGAGAAACTTAGTCTACCAGTAATTGTCTAAGATGTGCATCGTATGTACATGTGCTACAGATTTTCAAACATATGTAGATGTAGTTGGGAGTAGTAAAATATAAAATTACTCAAAAGTGTTATTAAAAACTGTGCTGAAAAAACTGGATGTCCATTTGCAGAAGATGGAACACTTGATCCCTGTCTCTTACCCTGTACAAAAATCAACTCAAAATGGATCAAAGACCTAAAAGTCAGACCTGGAGCTACAAGAAGAAAATATAGAGGGAACTCTTCAAGAAACTGGAATAGGCAGTGATTTTCTGGATATTGTCCCAAAAACATGAGAAACAAAATTAAAATAGACACATGGAATTACATCAAATTAACAGTCGAGGAAACAAAGTAAAGATACATCCTACAGAATGGAAGAAAATGTTTGCAACTATTCATCAAACAAAGGCTTAATATCCAGAATATATGAGGAACTCAAAAATATTGACCAGAAATCAAGTAATCTAATAAGAAATCCACAAATGATGTGAATAGACACTTTTCAAAAGAAGAAATAACAACTGACCAACAAATATCTGAAAAATGTTCGGTATCATTAGCCATCAGTGAAATGGAAATCACAACTTCCATGAGATCTCATCTCACCCCAGTTAGAATGGCTACTAACAAAACAAAAAACAAATGCTAGTGAGGATGAGGGGGGAGGGGAACTCTCATACACTGTGGGTGGGAATGTAAGCTAGTGTAGCCATTATGGAGACTGTACAGAGGTTCAAAAAACACCTAAACTAAAAATAGATATGCCAAATGACCCAATATCTCACTTCTGGGTATATATCCAAGGAAATCAGAATGCCAAAGATACCTGTGTGTTGATTGTGGTGCTGTGGAATCAACCTAGGCAGGCACCTATCAACCGGTAAATGGATAAAGAAAATGTAGCATATAAGCAAAATGAAATATTCAGTCTTAGAGAAGAATAAAGTCCTGTCATTTGCAGCAAATTGATTGAGCCTAGAGGGCATTATGGTAAATGAAATAAGCCAGACACAGACGACTGCTGCATGTTCTCTCATGTGGAAGCTAAAAAAAAAAAAAAAAAAAAAAAAAAAAAAGTCAACTTGAATGTAAAATAGTGATTATTAGAGACAGATTAGGAAGCAGTAGGAGGATAGATAGAGGAAAGCTGGATTCATGCCTACTAACCCATTAATGTATACAGCTTACACATGTTAATACAAAATAAATCATTAAAAGTGTTATTAAATTCATGGCATATTTTTTTGTCATCATGCATTTTCTTAGGTCGGAGTGTCCTAGTTCTGGAATTTCTTTGCAGCTTAAAGAGGCTCTAATACTTAAGAAGGTGGATAACTACTGATAAGGAACTGGAGCGAGAAGGATGCCCACTGCCAGGTGACACAATGAAGGTGATCCATGGAGTTGGACCATTTCTGCAGATGCCTAGGCACTTGCTGTGCTGACAGTAGGCACCAGAAATGAAAGTCACAGCATAGCAGCTGCCATTGGCGAACCATAGCATGTGACTGGCCCCACTCCACCATACCCAGGAGCCAAGGGAAAGAATGAGAAAGACTGTAACACTTTGCCACCACAAAAGATGCCTCTTCTTGCTTTTCTTCCTTAAAATGGACGGATATGGAAAGCGAAAAACAGGGGCAGCAAATTGGCCTCAGATGCGCTGGGGTTCTCCCTTCTCACATGCATCACAGACTCTAAGCCATCATGGTGGTTCTTCCTGATAAGCAGCAGTTGCCCTCAGGGTTCTTTCTCAGAATGTTCCAGGCATCATTGTCAACTGACCAGAGTTGGCATTATCATTTGAAGCTAGTTTGGAATTCCTAATCCAGAGCTTCCATTAAGAACATAGATGTTAGGTAGGTATGATGGCACACACTTGTAATCCCAGTACTTGGGAGGCTGAGACAGAAAGGTTGCAGGCTTGAGGCCAGCCTCAGCAACTTAATGAGACTCTCAGCAACTTAGTAAGACCCTGTTTTAAAATAAAAACTAGAAAATGGCTGGGGGTGAAGCTTGGAGGTAGAATATTTCCAGGTTCGATCTCTATCTATCTATCTATCTATCTATTTATCTATCTATTGAATCTATCATACCTTGGGCTAAATCAGGAAGGGTCTGATGCCTGACTGTCACATTAGCCAAAAATAAGAGGGGTAAGGACAAAAGATAATATTCAGTAAAGGAGGAATCATGAATGAACAGTCTCTGGACAATGGGTATGTTATTTCTACCTCAGGAGACTTTTTTTTTTTTCTTTTTGTGGTACTGGGGATTGAACCCAGGAGCATTCTACCTCCAAGCTACACCCCTAGCCCTATTTTATTTTTTATTTGGAAATAGGATCTTGCTAAAATGTCAAGGGCCTCTGAGACTTTCCTGTTTCAGCCTCCTAGGAATTGAGATAACAGATGTAAGCCACTATGCCTGGTTCAGAGATCTTTAAAAACAAAATAGAATTATCAGTTTAGAGGCAGAACCACCTGAAGGTAGGAACCTGACTTAAATACTTCTCTGTCTTATGGTTTTCTTAGTGTTTCGAGTTTATAAGCTGTTTTAGGCTTTCTTATTTTGATGGAGATGATTAAAGCTTTGTTTGATAGTTTCCTATTGCATTTTACTGTTTTCCTCCGTGGCTCATTGATTCCTTGGATGTCATTGTACGTTCTGTGAACAAATATGAAACTGATGTGCACACATATATTGCGTTTCTCCTGTTTTTAAGAAGCTAAAATCTTGCCATGGAAACTGCTCTTTTATTTACTGGATTTTGGCAAATTTTTAGTAAGTTATTGCAGTATTTCTGATGGTTTTTTTTCCTGTTTTTAAAAGGCTCCTGAAAATTAAGGAGATTAATATAATCATCAGAAAGCTGCTGAATAAAGCATTCCACACATAGCCAGCCAGCCAGCCATTAACTTTTTACAGTTTTTCTCAGACACTTGTTTTAGACATTGAGACTTTAATTCTGTGTGCCATAATCCCAGATTATCTCATTAATTTAATGAGTTTGTTGATTCTTAGAAGTTTCAAGATATGTATTCTTTTATAATGATTCTGAACATTAGCTGTGTGCTTCCATCTATTTACTCAGCATCGTAGTAACTTTGAACTTCTCCATTAGCCTGTTTCAGGGATGCTAATATAATAATATAATCTGACATCAATGAGTGGTGGGTTATCTGTATGGCTTGTTTCGTGGGTGGCTGGACATATTTGAAATGTTTTTTTAAAAATCAATTACTTTTTAAGTTTTACAGTTTCACTCTTGACTCTTTGTTCACATCTAGGTGAAAGGGCAATTTCAAAACCTTCATTAACACAAGTGTCAGTTACTAAAGCCCTACATTAAAAATATCCATAATTATCTTCCACTCTGTTTGTTGAAGGCCCAGCTAAAACTATGAATTATTATTCTTATTGATTTTATCATTCCTTGCCAGAATAGGTTAGACAAGATTTTTTGTTATATAAATGCCCATTCTCAGCCTGTCCCCTGAGGATGCCGCTTGGAAAATGTCAGGAGATAGGTGCCTGCCAATGCCAGTTATCACTACTATTTTGGAATACATGGATTTTGAAGGGTAAAAGGGAGCCATTTTATAAATTTCTACACACTGAGTAATATGCAAAAGAAAATGAAATGAAAATGATGCGATGTTGTTCCTACCACTGCCATCCTCTGGTCTTTTTTTTTTTTTAGTACTTTTTTAGTACTGGGAGTTGAATCCAGGAGCATTCTGCCTCCCTCAGCCTTATTTTATTTTTTATTTTGAAGAAAGGCCTTGCTAAGTTACTAAGGGTCTTAGTTACTAAGGGTCTTAGTTACTAAGGGTCTTGCTAAGTTACTAAGGAATGTGCCACCACTTCTGACTTCCTCTAGCTGTCTTACCTACCAGCTTGTTGAAGCATTTACCTAGTCCCCAGAGTCTTCACCATGGAAAATTTGATTATTACCACAACAAGCACAAATACAAGTTATATGTGCTGGAGTTGCATCTATCCAAAGGAAAATAGTTAAGATTCCATTGGCAGCTAGCAAAAAGTATTTCTAACACTCTCCCCACCTGATATCTGCCTAGTATACTGCTGTGTCTTTTGTTAGGCCTGGTCTTCAGATGCTTGGTCTAGTGAATTTTCCATTTCTGCCTCTTTAGGCAGTCATTCTTCAGTATTACTTAGTCCCATAAGGAGACATTAAGCACTGTGTGTCAGCTACTATAAACAAGATCATGAGAATAACCACTGTCTTCAAGCATTTCACTATCCAGAGGGGAAAATAGGCAGCAAGTAAATTAAAGCATAATGTGTAAGCATTTAAGAGTGGTGTGATCACAGAACAGGGAGGGAGAATATCATCTACCCTTGAGGAACATGTGCTTGTGTATTTAACAACCTACTCATTTTCCCACTCTTAAAATGTTTGTGTCGGGGACGTGGTGTATATTCCATTTGTAAGTTAGCTATGTTGTATTAACTGTTTTAGTTAATGTTTTCTGGGAGAGACATTATGTCAGCGTCATTTTATCTCAGTACCTTAATTAGGTATTTTGTCAGGAATAGCAACTGCAACATTTCTTGAGGGCGTGTGAGGTAGAGGATGCTGAGCTCTGTGTTGAAGATGTGCTAAGTTGTAAAGCACAGCTCTTCCTTTGGAAAGATGTGGTCTCATAAGGAAATAACATTTAGAGAGGGGATAAACTCAATATAGCTGTGAGTTAAGTTCTTGAAGGTCTCTATCATATTTTTTCCATTTTTAATTGTGGTAAAATATGCAGAAAGTTTATACTCTTCACCATTTTCAAGTGTGCAGCTCAGTGGCATTAAGTATGTGCATATTGTTAGACAACCATTGCTGTCATCCAAGTCTAGAGCTCTCACCTCACAAAACTGAAACTATGTCCCTGAGATAATTTCCTGGCTTTTGTCATGCAGTGTTTGTCTTTCTGTGCCTGGCTCATTTCATTTAACATAATGCCCTCCATCCATGTTGTTGCAGATGACAGAATTTCCTTCTGTTTAAAGGCTATATATATATGCTTTCTTAATCTATTTCTCTGTTGGTAGACAGGTTGATTCTATATCTTGGCTATTCTTAATAGTGCTTCAATGAATATGAGACTGTATGAGCTCTTCAACATACCAATTTCATTTCCTTTGGTTATTTACCCAGAAGTTGGACTGTTAGATCACATGATGGTTCCAGTTTTAATTTTTGGAGGCACCTCCATGCTCTTTTTTTATAATGGCTGTATGAAGGTACATCTATACCAACAGTGGGCAAAGGTTCCCTGTTTTACATACCCTTGCCAACATGTGTTAGCATTTATTATTTGATATTATTCTAGCAGGTGTGAGGTTCTATTTTAGTGTAGTTTTGATTTGTATTTTCCTGATTATTAGACAAGTTTAACATTATTTTCATATACTGGTTGGCCATTTATATGCCTTCTTTTGAAAATTGAGATCCTACTTTTGAGTATATACCCAAAAGTGGAATTGTTGAACCACCTTTTAATTTTTTTAAAATTTTTGCAGTGCTAGGAATGGAATCCAGGGCCTCAAGCCAGCCAGGCAAGCCACACCCCTAGCCACATCCCTAGCCCTGTTGGGTCACTTTATAACTCTATTATTAATATTTTGGAGAAGCATCATGCTATTTTCCCACAGTGGCTGCATAACTTATACAACTTCCTCAATGGATCATTTTCAGTTTCTTTCAGAGTTGTTTTGCCATTTTCACTGTACAAGTCCTTCACCTTTTGGGTTAATTCTCAAGTCTTTTATTCTTTTTATGCTATTATAAATTGAATTGTCTTCTTGATTTTCTTTGTGGATTGTTCATTGTTGGTCTGTACAAGTGATCTAAATTTTGTGCATTGACTCTGACTTCTACTACTTTAATTTGTTTATTAGTTCTAGCAGGTGTGTGTGTGTGTGTGTGTGTGTGTGTGTGTGTGTGTGTGGCAGGTATTATCATGGTATTTTGCATATAACATCATATCAGCTGTAAACAGGCAGTTTTACTTCTGCCTTTTTAGTGTGAATGCCTTTTTTTCTTTTTCTTGCCTAATTACTCTAGTTATCTTCTAGTACTTGATTGAATAGAAGTGGTGTAAGATGGCATGTTTGCCTTTTTCCTATCTTAGAGATAAACCTTCAGCCTTTCACTATTGTAGTGATATTCACCACGGATTTTTTTCATATATGATTAGTGCATTGGGGCAATTTTCACCTACCCACCCAGCCCTAGTTTTCTGAGTTAGTTTTTGTTGTTGTTGTTGTTGGTGGTGGTTTTTTTGTTTTTACCATGAAAGGATGTTGGCTTTTGTCATATTTTTCTACATCAGTTGATATGATTATGCAGCTCTTTTTCCTTCGTTCTCTTACTGTGGTGTATCACACTGATTGAGTTTTGTATGTTGAACTAGGATAAATCCCACTTGATCATCCTGTATAATGCTTTTATTATGCCATTGGTTTTAGTTTGCCAGTATTTCATTGAGAATTTTTGCATCAACATCATAAGATATACTGATCTGTAATTTTCTTTTGCTATAGTGGGTTTTCTTTTTCTGACTTGGTATCAGGGTAATGCCAGTTTCATATAATGAGTTAGGGAGAAGTGTTCCTGCCTCTTCAATATTTGGGAAAATTTGAGAGGGATTGTTGTTAGTTTTGCTTAAAGATTTGGTGGAATTTACTGCTGAAATTATCAGTCCCAGGGAATTTCTGCATTGGAACATTTTTTATGGGGAAAGGGGGGACTTTTGATTACTGTTTTAATCTCCTTACTCTAATTACTTATTACTAATTACTAATTTGTCTGTTACTGTTTCCTATTTCTTCATGGCTTAATCCTGGTAAGTTTTGTGCTTCTAGTTTTGACTGTTTCATGTAGTCATTTATTTTGCTGATGTGTAATTGCTCACAGTTCTGTCTTAAAAATCCCTTTTATTTCTGTTCAACTAGTAGTAATTCTCCTTTTTCATTTTTTATTTTAGTAATTTAAATCTTCTTTCTGTTTTTCTTAGTCCACCCATCAGAGAATTTTTAATTTATTTCTTTTTTTAAGAACCACATATTGATTTTGTTAATTTTATCTGTTCTCTACTTCTTTTGTCTCTGTGTCAATTTTCTTTTTTTTTTACTTTCTATATGGTACTGAGGATAGAATCCAGGGCCTCATTCATACTAGGCAAACACTCTGCCACTAAGCTAACATTTCCTCTCACCCCACCACACCCTGCCTTTTATCTATTTATTTTCTTTAATTTTGAGACAGGATCTTGTCAAGTTTGGCTTCTATTTTTTCCTGATCCTCCTGGTGTTAGACACACACCAACATGCTTGGCCCTCTACTCCTTCTTTCTTTCTGCTAACTTTGAATTTGGTTTGTTCTTCTTTTTTTTTTACTTCCTCAAATTATCAAATTAGGTTTTTCATTTGAGATATTTTTTTTAAAATATAAGTGTTAATGTGTTTATATACGCATAAATGTAAGCTATGCATTTCCTTCTAACATTGCTTTTGCTGTGTCTCATAGTTTTAGTATGTTGTAATCTTTAAGTAATTTCTAATCTCCCTGTGATTTCTTCTTTGATCCACTGATTGTTTTATATTTTACTGTATAGTTTCTATACATTTGTGAATTTTCCAACTTTTCTTTTTTTCTTGAGACAGTATCTGGCTTTGTTTTCAGGCTAATCTTAAACTCTCAGGAGCTGAAGTGCTCTTCCTGCCTCAGTGTCCAAAGTGCTGGTACTAACTTCATCTTATTGGGGTCAGAGAAGATCCTTTACATTATATGTATCTTTTTATTTATTTTATCTGAGTTGGGAAAATTTATTACATTTAAGACTGAGAAAGTTTCTGTAGCTATAGCATAATGGGTCAGGGAAGAAAGACAAAAATGAATTTGGAAACAAAGATAAAGATTAGATAAAGAAAACCTTGGAAACTTTGTTAGGAGTTTGCATTTTATTCTTCCTATTGTAGGACGTCTTAAATGGGTTCCAGAAAATGAGTAATTTAAGATATTATTTTTTAATTTTTTTTTATTGGTGCATTGTAATCATACATCTTTGTTAGGTACAAACTGGTAAAGGCATATGTGCACACATCTCTCATTTAACCCTTCCCCAATTCTCACCCCACTCCCTCCTCCTCTCTCGAGGTCGGTTTAGTGATTGACTTTGATATGTTTGTGAGAGTACATCATGTGCATTAGGGTGTTTCTCTCCCCCCATCACCTAAGACATTATTTAAACAATATTACTGTGACATCTGAGTGAAAATGTATTGTGATTGTATTGTAAATGATGGAATTATTTACAGGTGAGGATGTCAATGGGCAGCTATATATTCATGTCTTGAGTTTAGGGTTTATGACTTAAGGATGTCATAAGAAAATACCAAAATTTGGTGGCTTAAACAATGGAAATATATTTTCTTTTTTAAATTTTACTTTTTATTCTTCAGATTATACACTTTGTATGTATAATTTTATACAGTTTGTTGTATGTCAATTATACTTTGATAAAGATGTGCTGTTTAAATATAGTGGGAGAACTATCATGTTATCATGTAGGGACTTCTCCAATCTTGGGGGAGGCTTCCTCTTGGCAGGTCTAAGAGAGGGCAGACACACCTACATGTCATTGTGTTGGAGAGATACTTCCGATAAAGGTTTTCTGAGGTCAGCCTTGAGTGAGAGCAGCTTCGGATGAGCCACTTCCTTGACTACAGCAGGTTTGAGCTGAAGATTGGCTTCACCTAGGAAGATGAATCAGTCACTATTGCTCAGAGCCCATCTTCAGTGCTTTAGGGGTATCAGGCAGTCCTGTGTATGGGGTTTGCTCCCTGGTGATTCTGATGTGCAGCTGGAGTTTGAGAACGATTGCTGTAGGCCAGGGCTTGGCTCCTTATGGTCAAGCCTAAAGTCCTCTCATTTTCCATGCCTTCCCCTGAGAGTCTAGGAATCAAGTCTGTTACACACAAGAAGCTCAGTGAGTTCCACTCTCCTTATAGAGAAGGTGATCAGGCATCCAAGTGGCATCAACACCAAAGCTGCTTGAGACTTAAACCTTTGAGACAGCTCTGCCTCTGACCACTGCCCTCTTGCCCTAGCTAGCTTCTTTTAAGTCTTTTGAGACAGTTTTTTAGATCTGGTTGGTTTGTTATTCTGTTTAGTTTCTCTATTTTCTTTTTTTTTTTTTTTTTTTTGCGGTACTGGGGATTGAACTCAGGGGCGTTCTACCTTCAAGTTATACCCCCAGCCCTTTTTTTTTATTCTTTATTTTGAAAATGGGTCTCACTAAGTTGCAGAGTGCCTCGCTAGGTAGCTGAGGCTGGCCGCGAACCCGGATCCTCTGGTCTCAGCCTCCCGAATGCTGTAGTTTCTCTATTTTCTTACTTGTACTTTTTTTCTTTCTGATTTTTCTATCCATTTTTGAGAGTGAGATATTGAAGTCTTCAACGATTATTATAAATCTATTTCTGACTCCAGTTTTGTCAAATTTTCTCCTATATTTTAATGGTCATATATATATATATATATATATATATATATATTTGTAATTGTTTTATTTTCTTTCTGTATGGGACTTTTCATTAGTATATACCATTCATCATTGTCATGTGTAATGTATTTTGGTTTAAAGTCTATTTTGTCTGATATTAGCATTACCACCCTTGTTCTATTTGGTTACTGTTTGCAAGGAAAATTCTTTTTCATCATTTCATTTGTAACCAATTTGTGTCTTTGAATCAAAATAAATGTCCTTTATCATCATCCCATTTGCAACTAATTTGTGTCTAGACAGCTTATACTGGAATCATGTTTTTTAATCCATTCTGTTAATCTTTTTTCTTTTGAATAGGGAAATCATTCCATTTACATTTAAAATAATTACTGATATGGAGAAACTTTGGTCATTTTACTAATTGTTTTCTATATGCCTTATAGTTTATTTGCCCTTCATTTCCTGCATACAAAAGATTTGCTTCTTAAATAGCTCCTTTCTTACCCCTTTTCAGTTGTGTCATAAAGTAATACCTTTATACACTGTATAAAAAACATAAAATAATATTTTAATGCATTAGTCTCTTAAATTATGTAGAAAACAAAAGTATAGTTACATATCATTTTGCAATAGTATTAGATTTTATAATTGCCTATGAATTTATACTTACTAATATATTTTTTCTTTATATACTTTGTATTTACTATCTATTATCCTTTCATTTCAGTGTGTAGGACTCCCATTAGCATTTCTTTTAGGGCAGATCTAGTAGTATCGAACTCTCTCAGGTTCTGTTTATCTGTGAATATCTTAATTTCTCTCTTACCTTTGAAGGATATTTATTTATTTATTCATTCATTTATTCATCCATTCAATCATTTTTGCCACATATAGAATTCTTGGTTGTCAGTTTGTTTTCTTTTAGCAACTTTGAATATATCAGCACACCGTGTCCCTTCTGACCAGTAAAGTTTCTGATGAGAAATCTGCTGATAAATTTACCAAAGATCCTTTGTATGTAATGAGTTGTTTTTCTTTTTCCGCTTTTAAAGTTATTTTTGTTTTCATCTTTCAAGGATTTGATTACCATGTGTCTTGGTCTGAGTCTCTTTGACTTTACCCTGGAGTTGTTTAAGCTTCTTGCATGTTGATATTCATGTCTTTAGTCAAATGTGGGAATTTTTCAGTCATTATTTCTATAAATAGTCTCTATTTCTCAACTTTTATCTCCTCCCCTTTTGGAATTTTGACAATGTGTATGTTACTCCACTTGATGGTATTTCTCTGGACCAGTAAGTTCTGTTCACTTTTCTTTACTCATTGTTTTTTCTATTATCTTGTCTTCAAGTTTATTTGTTTTAAAAACAAAAGAGAAAAAAAAAGTTTACTGGTTTTTCTGCCTGCCCAAGTCTTCATTGAATCCTTCTAGTGAGTTTTTTCGTTTCAGTTATTGTATTTTTTAGTTCTAGAATTACAAAAAAATGACATCTTCTATTTTTAATTGATATTTCCATTTTGTCTTTATATTATTTTATTGACTTTGTGTGGTTTTCTTTAGTTTTTTTTTTTTTTTTTTTTTTTTTTTTTTTTTTTTTTTTTTTTTTTTTTTTTTTTTTTTTTTTTTTTTTTTTTTTTTTTTTTTTTTTTTTTTTTTTTTAGCATCTTTAAGATGGCTGTTTAAAAGTCTTTGTGTGGTAGATTTGCCATCAGGTCTTTACAGGGAAAGTTTCTTTTCATTTGATTTTTTCTTTTGAATGAGTCAAACTTTCCTTAAATGCTTTGTATATTTTTGTTGCCATCAAAAACTACATTTGAATCTAATAGTGTTATAACCATGAAAGTCAGATTATCACCCTTTTCTAGTGTTTTCTGTTATAATTATTCTTTTTTTATTGTTGTAGGCAATCTCTATGCAGAGGATCACCCTGAGATATAAACTTAAGTTCTCCTCGGTTTTTTCTGATTCTATACACGTGTAATGGCTTTTTAATTTCTCTCGTATATGTAGTTGTTTTGAATGCGCTGCTATTTAGTGTCATTCCCAAAAGGCAAAAATGAGAAGGGGGGGCGGGGAGACACTAGCTTTTTGAATTTCTAGGAATCACTTTAGTCAAATGAGGAGGGGTTTGCTACAGTGAGGCAAAGTGTAGTTACTATGGCTTCTACTTCTTCACCTGTACTTCTGTAATCATAAACAACAGTCGGTAGTCAGAGGAGGGATGGCTGACATTTGGGGACAGGGTTCTTTCTGACCTACCCTGAGTCCTGCAAGCTGTATATAGGGTCTTCCAGGACATCAGCACTGTGTCTACTACAAGGTTAAAGGGTATAGCCTTGGCAGGGTACTTGCTACTGGCTGAGGTTGAAGTGACTGAAATTGATTCTGTTTACCAGCCAAGCATTCCTCTAGAAGTTGTAAGTTTTTAAGGGACTCCAGAATTCCAAAATAGTTACTTTAGACTGATTCAGCCAGTGGAGTTTTTGCCTAGTGCTTGCTATTCTACCATCCTCTCAGATCTCTCCAAGGCTCCATAGTTTTTAGTGTATTTTCACATTCAATTTTTATGATAATCCTATAAAGCAGGTTACTGTAATCACTCACTTTATGGCTAACAAAACTTAGTGACTTGCCCATAGTTATGCAACTGATATGTCACAGAGCCCACACTCATATCCATGTATACTCGTATTTTTTTAAATCGATAGCACCCACCCCTGTTTTCACATAGTAAAGACCAGTGGTCAGTCTGGAAAGCAGAGAAGCAAAGTCACATGAGCTCTTCCAGATTCCAGAGCAGGGCACCAGGATCTATGCAGAGGAATGGAATACAAGGTGGACCAGGACCAAATACTGGGCAAAGAGCAGAAACTGAGTCCAAATTGAAAGCACAAAAAGAATCCTAAAAAGAATTTGGGGGCCAGTGCAGCTAGGGATTTTGTGAGGAGACAAGACAGGAGCTTAAGAGTGTGTGGTCTGTTTTTAGCCCAGCCCAACAAGGAAGTCCCTTTGAAGGCTGAGTTCTTCCCCTGCTGGTCTTAAAAACACATAGCATTCTGAGCTTGAGTTTTAACAGGTCATTTATTTGTGTCTTGCCTGATTTATAAAGCCATATGTTAAGCTTAGTGTGAGGGTGGCATTATTTCATGCATTTTTCAAGGTTTTTCTTTCAAATATGCTTTTTGAAATTTGTACATTGATGAAAATGGTATAAATCTGCCACATTTCAGGAGCTCGGTAGCAAGGTTACCATATTAGATAAATCAACAAAACATAAGATTCTTTTTCTATGTTAATTTTTTAAAAAATTAATACAAACACATGTAAAAATATTCAGTGTTCACAAAAGTTAAAAGTATTTTCGCTTACCTTTCTCTCAGCTCTTCTCTAAAAGTGTTCACTATCAAAACTTCCTTTTGAATCCTTTCAGAAAAAGAAAAGCCTATCCATTACAACTTAATATACATATATATATATATATGCTTTTTATAAATTACAAAAACTTTTTATACTAGGGGTGCTTTTATATCTTTTTTTTTTAATTAAAACTGTACCTTGGAAATCTTGATGCAACACTACATTTAGCTTTACCTCTCTCTCTTATTAAAGGTTGCCTAGTGTTCCATTGTTTGGAATAGGAACTTATCAGTTCTCTATTCAAAGGCTTTTACATTATTTCCAATTTTTTTTGCCATTCACACAATGCTATAATATATTCCTAGAAGTACAATTGTTAGATTAAAGGATAAGAACACAGCTTCTTAAAGAGGACTCTCTAATGGTCTTCTGTGATGAGAGCTGTTTCCAGGAGAGAAAGGAGTACAGAATTTGGGGATAGGTTAGAGCATAAATAATAGAGTCTTGAAAGAAAAGGAACCAGAAATAATATAAAAGTAAAGAAACTCTGGATGTGTGATCAGAATGATAAATATTTGTATCAATAATTTTAAAAGTGGTCTTTAAAGTTTCATTAGTACAGTCCTTCCTGGGAATATTTAAGACAATATTTTAAATGTCAATATGCTTCATTGGTACTTTTAAAATAAAAATGTAACTTTTTTACAATTGCTCTTGTCTTTAGTTTCATTAAAGAGAATGTACAGTTTTTGCTGGTAATTTGGAAAATGCAAGAAAGTATAAATCAGAAAACATTTCATCTATAACATCCCTACTTAGGGATAATCAGTATAAATACATTAATCTCAGATGTTTGTATAGATATTAGTTTTTACACAGTTTAGATCATATTGTATATACATATGTTTATATCCAAACTCCCCCTTGCTTGTCATCTTGATCATGTTGACTTTATTTTCTTTCATTATTCTTTGCCTGCTTTCTTTCTTTTAGGTAATAGAAATCTAACATTGTTTTGGAATGAATTTGGATACCAGCAGAGCAAGGACATGGAGAAATCTTTAGATTCTATTAAATACCAACGAAGACAAGCCATGGCCATCCCATTCCTCATACAGTGTGGTGAGTATTTAGTTCCAATCTAACTAGCAAATATTAATGCGTTCCTAAATACGCAGGTCATGGTGTTAAGCAATGGCAGTTAATGGTAGATAGGGAGACAGAGATGGGTAAGATGTGGTTTTCGCTTTCCAGGAAGTTACAGTTTAGGAGAAAGGTTAAAAGTAATTGTAATGAGGGGAATTTAGTCAAATGCTGATCGTAGATCTCCACTAGATCAAAATAGACAGTACCAGTGCCTTGCTGGCCTCAGTTCCAAGATCTTCTCCCTGGCCATGAGCTCCCTACTCCTATACAGGAGTTAATATCAGATGCACTAGAGCTAAAATATCTGTGGTGGAGTAATAAAAAGAGCCATTTTTAATACATGATACTATGTCTAATACGTAACAGGAATTTTGTATTGAGTACTGAGTAAATAATGAATAAATAATTCATTATTAAAACTAATAGTGAATTAAGAATCATTATTAAAATTAATAAAAGATAAAAATATTATGTTAGATAACATTTTAGAGGGCCTTTAATTCCAGGATGCATTTTTACTTTATTGTTTGCTGTTTTTGTGGTGCTGGCGATGGAATCCAGGGGCATTCTACCTCTGAGCTACACGTACCCCGACCCTTTAAAAATTTTTTTTTTTTTAATTTGGAAATATGGTATCGCTATGTTGGTGAGAGCCCTGTTAAGTTGCTGAGGCTGGCTTTGAACCTGCTATCCTGTGATCCTTTTGTCTCAGCCTCCCAAGTAGGATAACGGGTATGTGTCACCACATCCAGCTCTTACATTTTTTCTTTGATAAATGATAGGGAGGCATTGGAAGTTTTTCCATAGAATGACATCATTGAGCGATTGATTGACTTGATAGGGATTTTTTTCTTTCTTGCTATGTATGAAGGGTTATGGAATTGAGGAGAGTCTATGTAAGTTGTCCAGGGGAGAAGATAGATAAGCAAAAAAAAAACACCATATAGTGGGTAAAACTTGATAGATGTCTATATGATGCCAGAGGAGTAACCCCTGTACCCATTGCCTGAGTGACGAGTCAGATGGCAGTTGCAGGGAGGCAGCTCAGTGAAGGATGGTTGGTGGTTGGTGGAGGGCCAGACCCTGGAGGATACCACGGTGGAACCTAAGGTCTAGGTGAGAACTTGTAGTGACTGAACTAATGTGTGGGACTTAAGAAAAACATACACAACAGATATTTAGAAGGTATGATTGAGGAAACTGATGACACTATGTGACAATCTGTCAGATGAAATAATAATGGCTAACAGTTTCTTTGTCTTACGGATGTGTGCTAGGTTCTGTTAGAATCTGGTCACCAGGACTGAGAGCCATATGGAATAGGGAAAATTATTTGAACTCTCGAAGGCTCAGTTTCCTCCTTTAGGAGAGTAGTGCCTGTAGCTACATTGTAGAAGTCTTGTGAGAATAACATGAATTAATAAGTGTGAAGTTCACTGAATGTAAACTTCTTAGAAAAGTTTCTAGCAATGTTCACTTTTATCATCATTATTATGTCATTTCTTTCTCAACCTTTTTAGGTAAGTATTCATTTTAATCTCTTTTTGCAGGTGATAATACTGAAACAGAGAAGTTAAATCATTTGTCCAAGATCACAGAGATAGTAAGAGATGGAGCATTCAGATTCTTAACCACTGTACAAACTGCCTCCACCTTACCTAAACAGTAACAGGTTTTTACCTGACAGCCAGCACCACTGTGTGGTGAACCCAGGATTAAATCTCTGGGTAGCCTAGAGAGAGTAGTGTGCCTCGGTTCCAAAGGCAGGGGGGACTGTAAGAGGAAAATTGATGAAGAAATCAGAAACAGCAGACTAGAGAGGAGGATAGGAAAGTGCAGAAGAAAAAAAATCTTGTAGGAGACTCAGCTTGATTTTCCTTCCTATCTTAGTCAGACATTTGGAGACAGAAAGTGGTGGTGTCAGCAGATGGGTAATAGATCAGAGAAAATAAGAGTCCAGATCACTGGAATTCTTAATGTTGTTTAAGAAGAGGGAGAGTGGATCTATTACTTAAGGGTGTGGTGTGTGTGTGTGTGTGTTTAGGAGGGTGCTAAAAGTAGCAGAAGCAACTGGAGGGAACTGAAGCAGTAGTAATAATGTATTTCTTGATGGAAGCTTAAAGAATCTCCTAGTATCCTAGAATATGTGTGCTATCAGGCATAATGGATGAGTTGCAGGATTCACTACTTTTGGTAGATGTAAACTGACATCTTCCTCTGATAGCTTTCTTTCTGATTGTGTTCTCTTTTGTGTATGATTTTGTTTTGATTATCAGATTATTGCCTTAAATGGAGAGTCTTGCCTTCCTCTACAAATTATCAGGAAAAGGAATTTCTTGACATGTGGATTTGTGCAAATAATCCTAACCCCTTGGAAAACAGGTAGTTTTTTATATTTTTCTAAAAACTCTTTATCCATTTTTAATTCCTAAAGTATCATGAACGTGGAAAATGTCAGCTATCGACAGATTTCAGCTTAGTGGCTGGTATCTCTTTGAGATCTTCCTAACCCCTTGCTACCAGTAAAAAGATTGCTTTGTTAGTGTGTATTTCCTTCAAATAAAAGGGATCTGGATGTAATTATCTGCAGATGTTGGAGCGAGCAGGAGAGGACAAGCTCCTGAACCAGGCAGTTCATGTTCACACACCACACATCCTGATTACGCAGAGGGTGTGTCCACGGGCATTCAACTGTTAGAACATGTGCCTTTTCTATTTAAGTCATATATTGATTTCATTGTTTTATGTTCTTGGAGGAAGAAGTTCAGACTAAAACAGGAAAAAGACTGATTAAATATTGATGAATGTCAATGTTATTACAAGCTCTTGTAGACTAATATTCTTTCTTTGGAGGAAAAAGAGTTAGCATTCCCCTTTAACAAAGGCACCCTTGACTCAAGCATTGCTTTTCTGCTCAGTTTGTTCGAAGTCTTAGACTTAAACATAAGTGGATCAAATTGCTGATATAGACATTAGCGTAATGACACCTCTTTAGTTGTGTGTGTGTGTGTGTGTGTGTGTGTGTGTGTGTGTGTGTGTCTTGTGTCTGTGTTACTGGGAATTGAACTTAGGGCATTCTACCTCCCAGCTATACTCTCAATCTTTTTTTTTTTTTATGTTTGTTTTGAAACAGGGTCTCACTAGGTCGCTGAGAGTCTTGCTAAGTTGCTGAGGCTGGTCTTGAACCTGTGAGTCTCCTGTCTCAGCCTCTCAAGTCCTGGGAGGACAGGTGTGCACCACCAAGCCTGGCTTTTTTTGGTTATTTTTATCCAACTATGAAAAAAATGGAGGAAATTTTCAAAAACAGAAAAGAAAACGTTTAGAAACTAATGTTAAAGCCCTTTCTGCCTAGAGTCTCCAGGTTAATTAAATTTACAGACTGAAAAAAAATGTCAAGGGTGCAAGGGCTCTTGCATTTCACATGACCCAGCGGTTTTTCACTCTCCCTTTTTTGTTTTGCAATACAACCTGTGTTTTTCCATGTAAAATTTGTCATAAAACTGAAATATATGAAACAGACAAATGCACAACTGTCTTAGTCGATTTGGAGGCTGGGAAGCAAGGGATCAAAGGTATATGCTTCTTATTTCTGTTCCCTGCTCTCTGCAGAAGCCCGGAACTCCAGGGAACACGATTGTGAAGCCTGGGTTTTATTTTATTTCTTCATTTTATAAAAGTCAGAATTGAAGCCAGTTCATGAGCCACTGTCAGGATCTTGTGACTACTAACGTGATTCTGTCCCTCCCTTGGGACTTAATATCTCCAGAAGAACAACACATCATGGGGCTTAGTTTCAGTATTCAGAATAGTTAGTAATATTAGTTACTTGCTGTGACCTAAGAACTTTCCACACAGCATATGATAGTGTTTACAGTCTCCCAGGCCAGGCCACCTGGGCTTGACCCCTGGCTTCAAGCTGTGAAGCCTGGGACAAACACTACAACCTGTCCTGTCTTCAGCTTCTCATCTCCAAGAATGGGGCTTAATAATCCTGTCTTCATGCATCTTCTCTGGGTCCAATGAATTGCTTGTCAGCACAATCTGTTAAAGTTTCTGGTCTCTGTGCATCCCTTGGTAACAAGCCACCAGGATTGAAGCTACTGCTCGCAGATTTAAGCACGTAACTAGGATTTCTTACACCAGCCTTGACCATCATCAACCACATAGAACTGGGAAACTGTCTTTTACAGCTTCCTTTATTTTGAGTTTACACTATCCCTGAATTGGCACATTCTCACCCTCTTCTTGAAGACTAGTGATAGCATCTAAGAGCATTGTAGGATTAATTTCAAAGCTTCCTTCTGACTCTTTTACACGTCAACATAATGCCACTTGTGAGGAGAGGTGAGACAAATTCAGCTGTGTTGACAGAAAACTGATGGACCTCAAAAATCTAGAATGCAGAAAGTGCTTATATTTATCATTTTCTTAAGTCCTTGATTCTTTAAATACACTCAACTAATATTGACCATCTGTATTTCATTTCCACTGAAGAGATTATAACAAAAATGTGCATCAAGTGGCAGCAGGAGGTTTAGGGGAGATGTAAAGAAAAGCTCCTGGTGGCAAGGTCAGTCAGTTGAGAGCAGGCACTTCCAGTGTGGGAGCTCATTAGCAATGGTGTAGACATGATGAGTCCCAGAGGGGAGAGGATTCATCTAATGACCTCGCTCAGTCCTCTAACTCAGCATCATAGGCTGAGCTCCTAAGAATAGATAAGCCTTTGAATATGCCATGAGACATACGAACAATTAGATTTGTATAGATCACATAAAATAAGTGCATTGAAATGTTGAGAAATGAAATACATAGAATGTTAGGCAACATTCTATAGGGACAAAGAAATGAGGTGGAAAGTCTACATTATCTATATTTACAGAAAAACATTTTTTAAAATATGTTAAAAATAAGCCGGGCGTGGTGGCGCACGCTTGTAATCCCAGCATTCGGGAGGCTGAGACCAGAGGATCCGGGTTCGTGGCCAGCCTCAGCTACCTAGTGAGGCACTCCGCAACTTAGTGAGACTCGGTTTCAAAATAAAGAATAAAAAAAAAAAAAATAGGGCTGGGGGTGTAGCTCAGTGGTAGAAGGCCCCTGAGTTCAATCCCCAGTACCGCAAAAAAAAAAAAAAAAAAAAAAAAAAAAAAATATGTTAAAAATATAGACAATATCTGTATTTACAGAAAATGTTGTCAGCAGTTAATCGCCAGTTGTTAGCAGGGGAAAATGACAGTGGACAACATTTGAGTGAATGGTTTCTGTGTAGCCAGAACTTGATCCACAGATATCTTGGCCCAGAAACAGAATATCATTCTGATCCATAGCAACTACATGTTATGTCATTCTGTCTTTACAAAAGTCCTATGAACTTTCCTCATTTCTCAGCAGACAGAATAGAGAGGCTCGGGAAGGTTCACTGACTTGCCCAGTGTTCCTCCCTAGAGCTGAATCTGGAAGCAGCATTCTGATGCACAACTTGTACTTTCCCACCTTACTAGCATGTCTCAGAAGGCATCCTTTTATGTTTCAGGAAACCCAATTCCATTTACATACTTTTTAGTGACCAAAATACCGCATTCTTACAAATGGTAGTATTCAGAGTTGGTAACTTGGACAGGGGAGAATGGAGCTGTTCTTTTTCAAACTACCAAAGCCTTGTGTTTCTTTTCCACTTTGAACACAGAAGGAGACTATGCATTTTTGTCACAGTGTCTGAGAAATAGATCTCAGCACACTTCCATTACACGCATGTGGATGCATTTATCTGCATTAAAAGTAGGGATCACCAACAGTGTAAAAATGATGCCTGTTACTTGGCTGAGCCTGAAGAGTCTGAGTTTTGAAAAAGATGTTAAAAAATACCTGTGGGCTTCATTGCTTATCCAAATTTATTTCCAAAAAATCTTTAAATGAAGACAGTCAAGTGGATTGCATTTTGATAAAGTAATTGAGGTTGCTCTTTTCTGAATAAAAATTTAATGTTGCCACAAGGTTCATTTATCAAATGAAGCAGAGGCCTCTATTATAGGTACCACCCCACAGATGTCTTCAAATCCACACTGTGGGTGGCAGTATATATAGCAGTTATCCCTAGGATTTGTTTATCTAGCACCTTTCTTTGAAAATAATAATAATAGCAAACACCATATGTAGGTGGAATTAAGTGGTTTTTTTCCCCCAGTAGTACCTGAATTTGATTGTAGGTCCTCATTCTTCTCTATTGATAGGCAACAAGAAGAATATATGCTGCAGCCCTGAAAAGCAGGGAAGTGGTGGTTCTGATTTTCTTCCCTGTTTCAGATGGGAGAAGGTGCTCTCTCTGTTATTACTTCCTCCTTCTCCCAGCCTAACACACATGCATTTTCTGCGAACTTTGACCTTTCCTCTTCTTTTCCATAACCCACTGAATCCCCCACCCACTCTCACCTATCTACAATAGAAAACTCTTTGACCTAGAACAGGTCCCTGGTCCTGATCTCAAGATTTTGTCCCCCTCATGCACACCCCTCAGCCACACCCTGAATCGTAGCTGTGCACAGTGCAAGGTGAACTTCTCATCCAGGTCAAGCCTTGATACCAAGGTGGACAAAATAATGAATTACTTTTTAAACAGTTTGGCTAACTTAAATCCCCAGAACAGAGTCACAAAAACAAAAGTAGGAAAAAAAAATGACCTCAACCCTTCCAAAGCCATATGTCTCTGAAGTCTTAGTATTTTTTTGGTAACCATATGAGGAAAGTACTTATCCATATCCATAGACTGTTCATTGTTTAATTACATACAATTCTACTGATCCTATAGTACAGAGGCTGGGAGTCAGGAAGACTGCCAAGAGCAAATACTCTTGACAGCTGGGGTGTGTTTGGGAAGGATGCTGCAGTCCAGGCCATCAGAGCTGTGTGGAGAAGCCTCACTAGCGCCCCCTCCAGGCTATCATGGTATTCTCCCTCCATAACAGTCACTGAGCTTTTCAGTGATGCTAACTCAGCAAGCAAAGGATTCATGTGCTTCAGAGGCAGAAGTATTTGATATATTTTAGAGGGATATATAAATTTCTATTCCAATTTTGGGAGGAGAAATAAATGTTGGGCAGTAGTGATATAAAGCTCAATGATCCAAAAAACATTTTTGCAAAAAGACCTCCTTTTATGATAATGTAGGATATGTGGAACATTAGCAAAATAATTAATACTTTCCTATTCTCATAAATATATTCTCCCCTACACATTTTCCATTTAGCTCGTTTCCATGCAAATTGGAGATTTAAGGTCATGTGTTACCGAAAATTGTGAATAAAATTATCTTCCTTTGTATTTGAACTTTGGAGATATGACAGAAAATGTAACTCCTTATAGAAGTAAATCTTCTTTTATAGATGGTTACTAGCTTTGTATTTCCTCTTGACATTAATCATTCACTTGTTGATTGTGAAGTTGTTACCAGATAGAACGTCTGCCTTCCATCCCCCTGGGCACCATGAGCACAACATTGACATCGAAAAATGAGAAAGAGAAGCAGCTCAGAGAGACAGTCCAAAGGTATCAAAATAAACTGGCAGAAGAGCAGCCACAGGTGAGCTGTTGTTAATTCTTCCCGAATCCAGCTGTGACTCTTGAGCTATTGGTTTCATATGTACAAATGACTAATGTGGGTTGCCCAAGTCAAATGTGTAACCTCTCTTTTCCCTTTCTTTTCTTTTTTTTTTTTGTCATTTACTTTTGATTTTGGATCTTAGAACTATTCTTAGAGGTGTGTTCCTAGAAGGAAAGAGAGTTCAATAGAAAATTCTGCTCAGATGATATGTAAGCCCCTGAACACAACAACAGGAACAGTTATTTTTCTACTTTTCAGCTACTTGAAACGAGGCTGTATGATTCCAAAGGTTGGGCTGTTTTGTGATTCATTGTTGTTTGGTACTGGAAGTTGAATCTAGAGACATTCTACCTCTGAGCTACACCCCTAACCCCTCATCCATTCATCTTTCCATCCATCCATCCATCCATCCATCCATCCATCCATCTATCCATCCATCCATCTATCCATCCTTCCATTTATGGTCCTGGAGATGGGAACCCAGGGCCATTCTCCCTCTGAGCTACACCTCCAGACATATCTCATCTTTATTTTGAAACAGGTTCTCACTAATTGCTAAGGCTGGCTGCAAACCGTCTATCCTCCTGTCTCAGCCTCCCAAGTACCAGTATTACAAATGTTCACCATCACACCTGGCTTATTTTTTTTATTCTGAAACAGAGTCTTGCTAAGTTGCTAAGGGCCTTGAAAAGTTTTTGAGGATCTCAAACCTGCAATCCTTCTGTCTCAGCCTCCCAAGTACTGAAATTACAGGCACACGCCACTGCAGCCAACTGAGGTTGGGGTATTTTTTTATTTTAATAGGCTTCCTCCTTGAGGGTAGACATTTTAGGTGCAGAGTTCTTTTAAATAATATTAGTCTATTGTCACAGAAAGTTAAAGTCATATTTAATTGTTAAGAATACTCAATAAATAAAACATTAATAAACATAGGTAAGCATAACTGTTGCCAGTGTAAGAAAATGTGGCATGTAAAAAAATTGTTTCAGTTTCTCAAGTAATAAAGTAATTAGATCTCTGCCTCTTTTATGAATGTAGCACTCAAATTCAATATTTTTAACTGTATAGATAGCCTGTTGGCTTTCTCAAGTAACACTTGAGAAGGACAGCAGCATATGTCCAAATGTGTTGACTATAGATGTTAGGAAATAAAATGCTTATTAGAATAGAAAATTCAGTGATGGGGTTGTAGTCAAGACCCCTAGCCTCAACAAGTTATTACATGTCTTTCTGGGCTCTTCCAAGGTAAAGAGTTTTATCTCCCTTCCTCTCCCATCTGGCTAGGAATCTGCAACGCAATCCAGATACCACCTGGGAAGACAGAGACACATGACCCTTTTTTAGCCTGGAGATTGGTCTCTTGGAAAAATGTGGAGAATCATTTTGTAGACACATTCTCCTAAGCACTCCCCACATGCCCAAAGCAGCTCAACTATCTGCAGTCTGTATAGCTTTTAGTCTTTGGTTTGATAATAGAAGTTAGAAGTAAAGATATCATAGCCTGTGGCCATTTTAATAAGTGAGCAAGTAGGTAATTCAGATCTCTGTATTCTAGAACATCTTAATTTTGTTTTCTTACTCATTTTCCACTCCTTGCAGTGGTGTAAAGGCATTCAGTGTATCCAGAATTGATCTTATCTTTTGGCTATCTCTGTATTTTTTCTTTCCTATAGAGGTCAGAGCCTACCCTTGGATTTTTTTTTTCTGGTACTAGGGATGGAACCTGGGGGCATTCTACCTCTGAGCTACACCCCCAGTCCTATTTTTTTATTCTTTATTTTGAAACAGGGTCTCACTAAGTTGCAGAGGGCCTCACTAAGCAGCTGAAGCTGGCCGCAAACCCAGATCCTCCAGTCTCAGCCTCCCAAATGCTGGGATTACAAGTGCGCACCACCATGCCCAGCTGCCCTTGGATATTAATAGTGTCAGTCATGGAGATTTACTTAGCTGCTGTTTGTTTAGGGTTGGATGATTTACTCATCACTGAAGTAGGGATTTTGATGGCAGCTGATGGAGTAACATACTCAGGCCATCAGTTCTGCGCATTCTTTCTTTCTTGGTCGTTAATTTTTTCCATAAAAATTTATAGATTCAATTTGTTTCTAATATAACAAAGAAATTTCATACTACTTATATAGGAATTTATCAGCTTTAGTTCCAAGGACATAAAAATCCTCACTATCATTTTTCCTTTTATGAAAGAAAAATTTCACAAAATCCCTTTGTGAAAATAGTCTTAGAAACTTTAACATACTTTCCAGCACTCAGTGCCCTTCACTGTTCCAGTCATAGGCAATGAGCTAATTGTGAGGTGGTTGCTAAGCACATACTTGCCCTGGAGTCTATTTCAGGCCAGGCAGTGTGGGGAATTCAGCCTAACTCTAATACTAGAATTTAAGCTCCATGAGAGCAGGGATAGTCTTGGTCTTACTTACTATATAGAAGTTTATTATGAAAAGATAGTGAGGACAGTTTCAGTTAAAGAAAGTTTATAGAGGAAGTAGCCCTGAACTTGTGCCCTCAAGTCTGTTTACAATAAATAGAGGGATATGCACAGGGTATTCCACATGAGAAGAACAACATAAAGGGATTCTTGGAAATGAGCACTGATTTGTATCTTCATGAAACTTACTTTTCATATTGCATGCTAAGCTTATATATTTTAAAAAGAGATCCAGTGTTTATGGGGTACAATTTCTTTTAAAAACAGTGTAACTCATAAAATATGCTAATTTCTGAATAGAAGATTCTGAAAGGTCATCTTAATTCCCCTCTCACAAAAAAATCTATGAAATTGTTCAAAAACTCTTTTTTTGAAGATATCTGCCTACTGCCAGACACAAGATTCAAAACTGTTCACTGTTGAGTGTGAATTTACCATTTTCCTGGCTGCCCTTTAGAGGAAGTGTTCTTAGAATGTGATATAAGCAAGGGTGGAAAAACCAGAAACTCAGAACATTAGATCCATTCTACTTTATTGTAAACAGGATTCAAGTGATACTGTTGTGGGATAACACGGTCCCACTCGTGGGTCCTTGGCCTCCGTGATAAAAATTATTTTAACACGTGCCAGTCAGGAACAAAATGCAGGAATTTATTTAGGAAAGTAAGGAACTGGGGGAGAAAACAGGTGAGCGGACATCTTCCTGGACACACGAGCAAGAGGGCAAGAGAGAGAGCGCGAGGAAGGGGCTTTCTTTTTATAAGCTTTTAAGAGGGGTGGGCACAGAAGCAGTCTGGACCTCCTCCTTCTTCAGGTATACGTGGGTGATAGGTGGGCGTTCCAAGTTGGATCTTCTTCTTCCTCAGGTTTCAAGATGGATCTGACCTTGGCTGCGAATCTCAGGTGTCCTTGGCCCTGAATCTTAGGTGGGGGCAGGGCTTCAGGGGATTAGGGTATGGGATCTCCTAAGAAACTTCCAAGGGGTGGAGTAGAGGCTGAAGCACTTCAGTTCCAGGTTTTTTTTTTTTTATATTAAAGTGATATTTTAACTTTTCCTTCCCATTTGTCTCCTTTCTACCTACTTATTTCTTCTAGCCTACATCAATATCACCGGCAGATCAAGGACTTGCTAGTTTATTTCCATGATTCACCATGTTTATTGGCAGCATCCATTTGTCCATTCTCTTGCTACCAGAAAATCATAACGCAGATGCCATGGAATTATGTCTTGCCCACTCATGTGCTCTTCCTACCTCCTACTACCAGTGACTACTTCAGCCACTGACCAGACCTGGGGAGCAAATAATAGAAATGACTTATACCTGCACACTTTGTTCTTGCCCTCTTGCCTTTCAGCTTAATGGCAGCTGGCATCCTGACCTGGGAAGCAAAAGGCTGACTAAATAAATCAAAGACCTTTCTAGATCTTAGGTTCTGTGGTTCTAGGTTTTGTGTCACCAACAATCACGAGAGTAGAATGATGATGGGAATGGCCGTCTAATGGCACTTCTATCAGAAATGAGCAGCTGTAGCCTTTCCCCCATCCCTACCTGTGTGCAGAGTGACGAAGTCTGACTCCCAGGAACACCTCCACAGCAAACCTCACTAGAGAGTACCCGCAGAGGTACCCAGTGGTAAGAGCTTGTCCTCTGGGGGTGAGGGGAAGGGGTAGCGACGGGGGATAGGGGTAAAGTAGTTAGGTCTGAAGGTATCATTTCCATCTGCTATCTTATTTAATATCCATTTTAACCAGAGAGGAAAGCAGAGCTCAAAGGAGTTAAATAACTTGAATCAAGTCACGTAGCTTTAAGTGGTAAATTTAGAATTTGTTTAATTGTTTTCCTAATTCCTGAACAATTTTGCTCAAAGTTGTATAGGATGAACACAGACCCGAAGGACACAAACACATTATAAAGCAACAAACTGGTATATTATGAGTCATATGTGTTCAGGAAAACGCCTAAGTTCAGCAAACCTATAGGCGAGCTGAATTCCAGATCCATCCCCTGTGGTGCATTTTGTAGAGTAAAGGTGTCAGCCTCCACAAAATTGATAAGCTGTGTCGACGTGCCAGGACCTTCGTTATAAATTGCACTGCTGGAATAGCCCTTTCCAATCTTTCTTCTGAATAGACGAAGGAGTAATCTGTACCTAGCTCCACTCTCCGCTTCAGTCCTCATTACCTGCTCTTTTCTCTGCTGAGTGACAAGTGCCACCTACTGGCCAAATGAGGCGTTGTTGTTTTCATTGTGTCCCTTGATTGCTTGGCAGCTAATTGGCAAATTAACTGGATGATTGTTATTGTATTTTTCAATGTACTTAAACAATAATTTTAAAACCTTAGAGTTATACACTCAACCCCTCTGCATCTAAGTACTTCCTAGTCCTCAAATTTGCCCCTGTCTTAGTTTTGACTCACAACTTAGGTTTCTCTTCTATCTTTTCTTGTATGTTAAGGACGACTGTGCAGACAGTCGTCCTTAGTTTTATTTACATTTCATTTGGAGGTTTATTTCAGTACCACTTGAAACCCAATTAATACCCCCAATCATTAAAAGAAAGTTCATAACTTCCCTCCCTGAATTAAGCTACATTATATCATTGTACCTAAGTAATGTTAATGAGTCATATATTTGTATTATCAATACGTTTGCACAGTGCATGCCATACTCCTTTTCTGTCCTCTAGGTCTTTCTGAATGAATCCTTTCTAGTTAGTATTATTTTTTTTGTCTCACAGTCCACGCTGTCTCTAACGTCTCTGGCCTTTCTAGCATCACTGCTTTCTTCCTCTCTGCATGGTGCTCCCACTGAGCTACTCCGAGTTCCTCCACATGGTTTCCACTTCCATGCTGCTCCAAGTGACTTTGTCCCTGCCATTCCTGTCTATAGTAGCCTCTGTCCCTTCTTTGGTCTTTCAAGATCCAAACTAATGCAAAACCTATATGATGTCTTCTTCCATTTCCCTATCTGTAAAAATATCCCCTTCCTTCCAATTCCCTTGTCCTATGCATGTCTCTCTTAGACCATGTTTTTAATTCTGCCTGGTATCATAGTTACTTGTGTCCTATCCATCTTCTGTAAGCTTTTTAAAATAAAGGACTTTTTTTATTCATCTGGGCATTCTCAGCATCACCTAGGTTTGGCTCTTCCACCAAAAAGTGAATAAAGGGTGGAAGGAATCATTTGGTTCATGAAAAATTCCTCCCCAAAGAAATATTCTTCACTTAAATGGATTGGTTGACTCTATGTAGGTGAGACTTACCAACTTCTGCATATCTTATTGGAGAACAAAATGTTCTTACTCTTGGCCAAAATAAAGTGTTGCATTTGTAGGGGCATACAGAGACCCATTTGGATTTCATTTATTATATTCATACTCTTTCCCTGAAATGAATAGCCCATATAAAATTCCATGCCTGTTGAAAAGGAACTTCAGCAATATTAGCATTACATTCTCTTGCAGTGGACACAGGCACAAAATGAAATTGTATAATCTGGCAATTCCCACATCAGTTGTTTCAGGAGTAAATGTAGAGCAAAGAAGGTTTACTGAATTTTAGCTGTGTTTTTCAAATTGAAATTGCATATCTGAGTGCAACTTTGTAATGAAGAATGTGAACACATTTTCCCACTTAGCATTTAATCTTTTTGATGTGTCATTATTGTGTAGGATGCTGAGATCTCAGATCTGTGTAACTCTAGTGGCAGATGCCTTTGAAAATATATTTATTCATCAAGGACATTTTCAACCCCTTCACACAAACTTCCATGATCTAAAATTTATGACACCTAAAGACCCTTGTCTAGCAAGGGACTGTTATGTTCATTCTGGTTGAAATACTTTATTACTCTTGCTACAAAACTCTCATTTCTCCGTGGTGATGCATTACTTTTCCAAGAGGGGTAAAACGTATTATATTCACACTTGTGAGCCCTAAGTTCACAGCATAGCAAATGAGATGTTAAATGAATTGTGTATGATTAACTAGCCCAGAAGTCCCCTGAAGGCAGATATTGAACACTGCTTTTCTTCCGTGTACCTCCCACTACCACATTTGGCTCAATGTTGGACTCAGTGGATATCTAGCAGAAGATGTTCCACTTCTTAACTTGAGTTGCTGGCCCAAGTTCTTTTCTTACTCATCCTTTCCAGAAGAGCTGATGTCACACTTCCTTGACAGGACAGCACTTTTAGGTCACTGAAAAACCCAGACAGCACCAGTGTTAGAGGGAAATCATAGCAGCTTGGCCCCTGTGGCATGATGTGGTTTGGAAAGCCCAAGATATTCTTCACTCCTGGCTTCATAAATTACCCTGTTCCCTTCCCTGCCATGGAGATTGTAACTATGGAATGTAATCCATTGTTGTCTGCTCCTGAGTTTCACAGAAGTGACCAAACGCTGCTGCTGAAGCCAGAATGTATTAAGAGTCCAGAGGGAAAGCATCCTTTCTCTAAGAAGGTCAGAAATAGCTTCGGCAGTGGCAGGCAGTCATGTCACATTATAGCCCTCTCTTTGCATGCCAGTCATACCTGTTCACGTCAACAGAGATGGAGAGAGAAGTGGAGGTTCAGGTGCATTGCCTGACATGATTCTCACTGGAGAGAATATTAATTTGGGTTTTAATGCAAATATGCCTGTTTGATCTCTACCCCACTAAAACTCCTTAAGCACCTAACTGTATGTACAACTGGCTCTCGATTAAGGTGCATGTTAATCAAGGACTCTCAGAGGCTGCCTGGTACTCTGGATGCACTCCAGGGTCTGTTCCTTAACTGGTGAGTAAGATACGGGCATTTGGCTTCATTCCAGAGCAGGCTACTTGTTGTTCCCTTGTGAAGGAAGTCTGTTCCTCTGGGCGTCAGTATGTCTGCACCTCTCTCTCCTCTTGATCTCCCAGCTTGAATCCTGTTTCTCAATTTGTTTCACCTGCTCTTTCCTCTTACTTAGGATCCAGTTTTGCATTTTGAATTCAGGCAACTGGACTTCATGATTGTTGTTTTGATTCTTAACTCAAATCTCTTATATTAGATCTCTGACTTAACATCCTTAAATCTTTGTGTCCTGGTCGTAGTCCTTATCTGGTTCCTTTCTCTGTCCCAAATCTATAGGATCAAGGGAAATTCAAACCTAATCTCACTTGGGTTCTCTTTCCTACCTTGAACTTTACCAACATGTGCTTTAACTCCTCCGTTCCTTTACCTATGTCCCCTGACTTGCTGCAGCCTCTTGAGCAGGGTGTGAGGGCTAATCATCAGGGATTCTCATACATTACTAGAGAACTCACTGACATTAAGCCTTGTCCTTGGCTTCATAGTGGTCTAGAATAATTTTACTTCTATTCAATGGAACCCAGAGAAGGTCTTCTGGATATGAGCCAAGGCTACAAGTAATAATTGCTGGCACTTGAAAATAGCTAAATATTGCTTAAAATGCTTCAGAACTGGGGCAAACATAGTTTTGTTTTTTGGAACCTGACAATGTTTTTTTTGTTGTTGTTTTTTTTGTTTTGTTTTGTTTTGGTGGTGGTATGGGGATTGAATTCATGGGCATTCTACTCCTGAACTGTGTCCCCAGCCCCTTGTTTATTTTTAGTTTTTGAAAGAAGTTCTTGCAAGGTTGCTGAGTCTATCAAACCTGTGATCCTCCTGTCTCAGCCTCCCAAGTACTTGGATTACAGGTGTGTGCCACCAGGCCTGATGGAACCTGAGTTTTATATAATTTGAGGAATTCTTTTAAAACTGAAAACACAGAATTATAAGTATGAAGTTTTGAGAGAACCATGGAAGAGGCAGGCTTATGTAGGGCAGGGGGACTGAGACTTAAGCTCCATTTGCTTCAGGGTTCGTCAACCATTTGTTTCTACATACACTACACCATTTGATTGGTGTGGGCTTTTTTATAGTAAAAAAGAAACCAGCCTCAGCTACCTAGTGAGGCACTCCGCAACTTAGTGAGACTCGGTTTCAAAATAAAGAATAAAAAATAGGGCTGGGGGTGTAGCTCGGAGGTAGAATGCCCCTGAGTTCAATCCCCAGTACCGCAAAAAAAAAAAAAAAAGAAAAGAAAAATTTTCATATTTTGAATTTTCTTCCTTCTGATTTCTTCCCCAGTATTTCCATAATCACATATGTTTTTGGTGATGTGTATAATTACACAAATGGTTATTACCATTATACATATTACAGAGGTGAAGGAACTTAAATGAGAACACTGAATGGGTGCATTAAATAGCAGTGCTTAGAATGGCCACTGCGAGAGATGCTCTAAATGGACTGACCTATTTAATCCTGATGTCAGTCCTACAATTATTGTGATTCCTATTTTACAGATGAGGAAACCAAGGTACAGAGAAGTCATTTTTCTTTTCTTTTTTTTTTGTGGTACTGGGGATTGAACTCAGGGCCATTCTACCTCCAAGCTATACCCCCAGTCCTATTTTTTATTCTTTATTTTGAAACAGAGTCTCACTAAGTTGCGGAGGGCCTCACTAGGTAGCTGAGGCTGGCAGCGAACCTGAATCCTCTGGTCTCAGCCTCCCAAATGCTGGGATTACAAGTGTGTGCCACCACGCCTGGCTGAGAAGTCATTTTTCAAAGACAGAGTGAAGAAAGTGCAGAAGCCTTATTTCACCCAGCCGGGTCTGGTTCCAAACCCCTCACTCTATCACTCAGCTGTCTTGCCTCTCTGGCTAAGGCCACACAAACAACCTAGGGGTAAAGGTAGATATCTAATGTACATGATGGATTCTTAGCTCAAAGCTGTTTGAACTCCTGTGTCTCCTGTTTTCAGTTCAGATTGATGGCTCTTCTGGGTGGGAGAAACTGAAATCACAGTTTCTTTAATTTTGTGTTTGGGAAGCTCTATGTCTTTGTCATATTTGGAGGGCAGAGTGATCACTTTGGGAAGCTGTGCAGGAGGGAAGCTTTGGGGCTCTCTGAAGGAGGAAGAAACAGCAGGCAATGGCAAAACTGGCCTGGTATCCAGATCCTGCAGGGGAGAAGTTTCAGGTTTCAGCTGTATTGTTTATAATTAGAGTGACCTCAGGCCTATCTAAAGTCTGTAGTTCCACATTCTAGACTCTACTTCCCCCAGCCCTATCAAAATAAGGGGTTAAACTTGATATTTGCAGAGACACATCCAAATTTTAGAACCGATGAGTATTGGTTGCCAATATCCTATCATAAGATTTTATTTTTTAAATATCTATATTTTTTTTTTTTTTTTTTTTTTTTGTGGTACTGGGGATTGAACTCAGGGGCATTCTACCTCCGAGCTATACCCCCAGCCCTATTTTTTATTCTTTATTTTGAAACCGAGTCTCACTAAGTTGCGGAGTGCCTCACTAGGTAGCTGAGGCTGGCCGCGAACCCGGATCCTCCGGTCTCAGCCTCCCGAATGCTGGGATTA
>PVLC010002875.1:94863-106790 GCA_004027655.1 Graphiurus murinus | reverse complement strand
GAAGAGGTTGGCCGGGTTGCTGGGGAAGTCCTGGGAAGAAAGATTGTGGATTGCTAGTGGAAGATGGGTTGCTAGAGAGAGGGGTTATTGGAAGTCTGTAGGAAAAGCACTATTTGGAAAGACGACCTCAGCACTGTGTTTGTTATCGTGTATGTAAAACCTTTGATCCCAGAAAAGAGAGAGAGATAATAAAAGAGGTGCGAACCAGTAGCATTTAGCCGGCGTCTTTTATTGGGGCCTCATGGCTGAGGGTTCAGCCTGGGGCGCCCGATATTAGTATTTCTCATATGAGCAGGTGAAGCAACCTTCTGGATGTACTACCTTTCTTGAGTGTGCCACCAGTAATCTTCCAAAAGCACAAGTCAAAGTAGGCCATGATGGTTCCACAACATCTGAAGCAGTGAAGTACAATTTGAAAGTGCCTTGGGATCAAGCAGAGGAGGTCTTGTTACCCCAGGTTTACTGGCTTGATCGTCCCAAATGGAGGCCTAGGAATTTGCATTTCTAAGTTTCCAAGTGATGCCACACATGGTACTGGCCCCAAAACCACACCTAGAGAAACATTCACCTAGAAAATATTTCCTAATCCTTATTGTACATTTCAAGCTTCACCCATCACTAAGCCAATTCATAATAAAATAACTGAACCCAGTAGGACACTTTCCAATTGTGTGATATGCTAGACAATTAAAAACTATAATTTCTCTTGTTTATTTAGTTTCAGAGTCGGACATCTGGGTCCAAACTCTACCTCTAGGCCCTAAGTGCAGTGTATCCTTAGGCAGTTTACTCAACATTTTGCATCTGTGCTTTCTCAACTGTACAAAAGAGATAATAGGGTGCACATAACTAAAAAGAGTAAGTGCTTGGCACCTTGTCAGCATTCAATTAGTGCTAGCCACTGCTATCATTTATATTTGATAAATATAAATCAAACCATGGTCCATTCTCTTCCAAATAGCTTACTTCTAGTTCCTACCATAATTCTGCAGTGTAACTATTTTGTTCCCAGTTTTGTAGGAGAATATCATAGAAAACTGACTTACTTGATTCTACAAATGTGTTTTTCCCATTAATCACGTTGACTTCTTTATATTTTTGATCATGTCATTCCCCCACTTCTTCATTCCTCTTAATTCTTTACATTATAGGATTAATACTGTGGAATTCCTCAGTTTGTCTGTCCCTAAATGGACCTCAACTATACTTCCAGTACAGCACTGCATAGTTCTGTCTTGGTGTCTGGTCTTGCCAAACAGATATATGAGAAATTTCCTAGTAGCCACTATTCCTGGAAAACCTTTGGTTTCCCACAGTAATTAGGTCAAGACCCTGATTCACATCAACAATTGTCAACTATTTAATTTATTTTAAAACCCTGTAATAACCAAAATAAGTTAAGCTTTGCATGCATGAATCTTCCATTCACCACTTTGATTTTGATAACCTGAGAAGAAATTTACATTGCAAGGAAAGCATGACTAAATTCTGCTAAATAATTTAACTTAGAAACGTCTAGTGGAATTCAGTCAATCCTAATTCTGCCTTTGTGTCAAGCTTTATATTTGCCATTCTCAATTGAAGTGCATGACTAGCTAATGTACAACAAAAGTGAAATTAATACTAGTAACAGCCATCTCTACTTCTATTATTGACACTTAAGATTAATACTTATGTAAAAGTAAGATTTATAGTCCATAATTTTTTTTTGAATCTGTTGCAAGTGTGTCTTAGACTGCTTGTTCTCATAAGGAGCATCTCAATCCTCTGTGTTACTTTTTATGAGTCAACTTCTAAGCTGATAACCATTTTCATTGTTTTTAAAGTAGCAATACATATACATTTGTTCTGTATTTTCTGTTTTAGGATTCATGTCTTTAAAACCAAATTGGAGGGGTTTCTTTTCTATTTTCAAGTTATTTTCTCTAAAGAATTAGTACAGAGTCCACTTCTCTAGCAATGTCTTTATTAAAAAAATCTATCTCTAATTTTATACTCTAATATAATTTGAGTTTTTGAGGAAACTCAAGTGTCTTTACCAAGAACTTTATTTCTGGTTCTTAAGATGTACAATATGAATGTTATTAGGATTTCATTTTTCTTGTGTGTTCACATACTTCACAATGGTTTAATTCTGACTCTGGATTTTCTACGTTCTTAATAGCAAAGGACTCATATGATAAAGTCAATGGATAGCAAGCACAGAACTTTTGCATCTTAAAAAGAATAATATATAGTATCTTGTATCCCAATTAGGTGGAACAAATATGCTACAATTTGTAATTATTATAGCTATTACCATTATTTTTAATGAATCCATTCTTGAATTAAGGTTCTCTTTGCTTTATTCACAGTATTGTGAAGACTGTTATAAAAAATGAGCAAGGCTTTCAACCATTTATAATAAAAGCTGAATGACTAAACAGACCTACATTTTTTTATTTGCATTAATGAGTTCATCCCCAAATATATATGCAATAATATATAAAATTAAGTTATAAATGTAGGGATGTGCTCCAAGTCACCATGAAAATCTGCATGCAAATGCATAATAATCACAAATCTACAATATTACAATATTAAAAAATACCCACAATTAAATTATCATGTGGAAATAATCATAATGTTATTGGAAACTCAATTATTGTGGCAACCCTTGTCAGGGAATTAGCAGAGTATGGCAAAGGCAAGTCAGACCTGAATTCATCAAATATATATTATCACAATATTACATGTTCACTTCGATTCCATGCAAAGACAAACATCCTCTCTCACTAGTATCTGCTCAATGCATTTGTATTATTCATGAACAACTCTGTGATCTATTATACACACAAAACTGATTGTACGCTTCTTGCCGCAGGCTGCTAAGCAGAGACACAGAATTAATTTTATTATACACACATGCATGATAATTGTGAAGGATTCGGTCAAATACCAAACTCTGCTCCTGCGCTCCATTATTCTACTTTCCAAAAAATAAAATAAAAGTCTAAGGTCAGCAGCCGCTTCTCTCTGTGACAGTGAGACTCTTTGTCATTTAGAGTAGAAAGTTCTTGGGTACTAATGAGCACCGAACCGTGAAGAATATAGTCCCTGCGCTGCTCTTAACCAAAGCACATCAGTAAGTTCATTTTATCGCTACCCTGAAAACTGTGGTCCAAGCAAGATCACTATTAAGGCGATTTGGGAATTGCTGGTTAGTCACACTATGTCTGGCCAGCTGTTCTGCAGGGATGACTGGGCGACATTGTCTGCTAGTGACCAGCAGTAAGCGGGATTCAAAGGTAACATCAACTTCAACTTGCAATAGCAAGACCAGCTAATCTTTCCTGGTTCTTTGCTTCATCCACTGTGCCAATCATAAATACCTGTTTCTTTTCTACGTTGAAAATTCCTAGCCAGGCATGGTGGCACAAGCCTGTGATCCCAGTAAGTGAGAGACTGAGACAGAAGGATCATAGGTTCAAGGCCAGCCTTAGCAACTTAACCAGACCCTTAGCAAGACGCTTTTTCAAAATAAAAATATTTAAAAACCTGGTAAAGGTGTAGATTGGAAGTAGAATGCCCCTGAATTCGATCCCTGTTACCAAAAGAAAAAAAAGGAAAAGAAAGAAAAAAGAAAGTTCCTTGAGGACTTTCTGACCTGTTTCTTTCATTTTTCTGTCCCCAGTGTCTTGCAGTGTACATTGCTAATAGAAGAAAATAAATAATTATTTCACAAGTTTAAAGTTTTACTCCAACACTGAAGTCTATCATAATCTTATTTTTCAGATTGGTCTATACCAACACTGCCCAAGAGAAATATTATGCAAGCTACAAATGCAATTCAACATTTTCTGCTGCCTAAGCTAAAACAAAAATAAAGTATGAAAGAAATATGTAAAATTAATTTAATAATGTTTTACTTAATCCAGTATTTTCAAGTGATTATACCTTTAACACATTCAATATGAAAAATAAATGAATAAGATAATTTGGTCTTCAAAGTTCAGTATGTATTTTACATTTACAAGCATCTCAATTAAAGCTAGCTAATTTAGTTGCTTATGTCCACCTGTAGCTAGTGGCTAGCACATTGGATGGTGCAGGCCTATATTCTAGCAAATTCACTGAAGTTAATCAGTTAAATGGCATGCAATTCAGATGAGCTCACCAGCAATTGCTCTCAGTTTTTGGTTGAATTTCTATGTTTAATCTAGGGGAGAGCTTCAGATTTGGAATTTTTTTCCCTCTAAATCAGAGCAAATAGAATTAATTAGAATAGTTTTAAAACATTTAAAAGAGGCACTATTTTACTTTTGCCTTAGGGGCCTCTTTTAGAAATTGTAGTGGGCATACCAATCTTACCAAGAATCCCCAATTTACATTATTTGAGTAAAAAGTGTGTATAGAAGAAGTGCAATATAAAATAAATTGAGCACAATTGCCTTTGGGGCTATTTACTGCATATTTCTAAGTAGGGTACTAGTTTATCAAATAAGGCAACACTATCATTTGAGCATGTTGTGGGAATTAAATGAGATGCATTTAAGTAAAATATCTGGCATTCATTAGGTACTTGATAAATGTTAGCTATACTTATTAGTATTATTATTAATCATTGTTTTTATGATTGCTTAAAAACCCCTAAAATGTTACCTAACTCTTTCAATGTAGGTCTTCATTAAAACGAAAAATTAAAAACCAGTCCTTCTGGATCTCAGGTAAAAAGACAAACCAGGACAAACTGGATCCGTTTTATGTGAAATCCCCAAAGCCCCCGGTGCAGACTCTCAATTAAAGCTTTTTGATGGTGTTTCTGTCTCTGCAAATAGTCTAGGCAATACCATCTTTCAAAGATATCTATTTCAGGATCTTTATTGTTCATGACTACGATAAAGAAAGATCTGATTAAAGCTAATGAATAGAAAGTCTGCATCTTCATTCTGTATGTTTTGGTGATTCAGAGGAGGTTTGCATAAAAGCTTAGAAGTCTTCCATGTAAAAGGTACTTGTGCCAGGCACAGTGACCCTGCTGTAATCCCAGCATTTGTGAGGTTAAGACAGGAGGATGTCACTTTCGAAGTCAGCCTCAGAAACTGAGCGAGACTCTCAGCAACTTAACAAGACCTTTCAAAATAAAAATAGAAAATGAAGTTGGGGGTCTAGTTCAGAGGTATAATTCCCCTGATTTCAATAACTAGTACTAAAAGAGAGAGGAAGAAAGAAAGAAAGAAAGAAAGAAAGAAAGAAAGAAAGAAAGAAAGAAAGAGAGAAAGAAAGAGAGAAAGAAAGAAAGAAAGAAAGAGCATATGTCCTGTTTTTTTGTTTCCTTTAAGTTGCTCTATACATTGAACATAGCTTTATTATTGTAATTATTATTGTTATTATTACTATTAAAGCAGAGCTACGTGCTCTGCATATTTCTGAAGCAGCAGCACTGAGTATGTTTTCTGTCTCTCCACCTGGTACCACACCTAGAGAAGAGACAAGAATTGACTGAATTAAGAAACCTAGTTTTCAAAAGCAGATGACTGTGTGAGGGTTTCTTGGAAATGTTATTAGGGAATTTCAAATGTCAAGGACTTGCACAAAATGTCCTTAAATTGGTGCTTGTTCAATTTAGATACCTTTATAACTTTTCTTATCTCCTGAGGAGTGAAATTTTAAGGAAGGGGCTGAACACACCCCATTTAAATATTTGGCTCTCATGTTACCCAAAGATGGGCATTTGCAGGAGTAGGGTTTGGAGAGTTCAGAGTGGAATGTTAAAATCTATTGAAAATCATAGACTCAGCATTGTAGAGTCAAAGTTGTTTTTCCCTGCATTTCATACGTAGGCAAGTACTTCACAGGTTTAATCATGGTTTGTCGTAGAGCATTTATGACAACGTGCTCTGAAGCTATGCTGATATGATCAACCTTTTTCCAACAGGCAGCAACATGACCATAGAAAAGGCGAGGCTCTGGAGAAAGGCTGTCAATCTTCCCCAGAACGTATCAGCTCCACAGCTTTCTGACACATTTATGTACACACACACACGCACGCACATACATACTATATCAAATCTCATGTATCACATATATATCATGTAAGAGAGAATAGCAGTCTTTTACCATTTAACTAGCAATAATAAAAATAAATTTTAAATGCACTTTTATTGTTGGTGGGAGTCTTCTCTTTTCTTGAAATCTAGTCCAGCACTGTTCTTAAGAAATGAAACATAAGCAGCACAGTGAGGTTTTCAGCAACCTAGCAAGACTGTGTTTCAAAACAACAACAACAACAAATAAATAAATAAAATAAAAAATAAAAAGGACTGGGAGTATAACTCAGAGGTAGAATACCCCTGGATTCAATTCCCAGTACCAAAAAAAGAAATAAAAACAAAATGTAACTCACAAATGTGAGACACCAACATCATTTGAAAAAATTTTAAGAGCTATATATAAAAGTTAAAAATTAAAAAGGTGAAATTAATTTAATAATGTCTTATTTAAGCAAGTATACCTAAAATATTGTTATTACAAGATCTGGCCAATATGAAAAAATATTAATAAGATACATTTTGCTATTTTGTGCTCCTTTAAGCCTGCATGTGTCTTACACTTCCAGCACATCTTGGTGCACACCAAACAAGTCCAAGTCATACCCCAAATCTTTGGCCTTGCTCAGCCTAAATTGCAGCGTGCTGCTACCAATGAAACAAAAGCTTTCCTTCCACAGGAAAGCTGCTGAATGCTGACTGACATTTGAACAACAACAAAAAAATTCCCTGTGTTTAAGCATCAGAACTGGTACTTTTCTAATATCCAGCAAGCTTGGGTCACTTCAGGCCATTTCTCATGATTAGCATTACGTGTTCTCTGAGACACAACATTAATCCAGTAATAATTAAAATGATATACTGTACTATTAACATTCTCAAATCTTTAAAGCAAAGTGATGTATGCCTGCAGCCCTGCCCAGGCTGGATAATTAAACAGCATACAGTTGTAAATGGCTATTGCAAGCAGTTCTCTATTTAAAAATAGAGCTCTGGAAAGTGCGGTTTATAGTGACAAGGGTGCTACCAGGATTGATCAGCTTTAAATAGAGGCCAGTGCAGCAGAAATGACAAGTTTTACTTGAGAGACTGGTATGAGTCTTTGCTGCTGATATGGGACTTTTGGCCATAACTGGGGCTCCTGGTGAATGGCAGGCTAGGAACCCATGGAAGCCAGACACGCCGCGGACGCAGAGGCTGCAGGATGACATGGGATCCTCCTCTGCTCTTTCTCACGTGAGTCAGCATTCCTGGGGGACAGGACCAAGCATCCCGCAGGAGGCGCACTGCTTCCCCCTCCCAGCAACCTCTAACCTGCAGTGGTCCCCATCCCCAGCCCTGGGATTGGGTGTGAAGATTTGAAGAGGTGGCTCCATCCATTCTCCTTCTGCTTTCCCTCCCTCCCTCCCTTCTCTTAAAATCAAAACTGAGTATGAATTATTCACTTCTTGCTCTTGTTTCCCAAATCAACAAAGAGCAAGTGGCAACCTCTTTTATACATTTCACTTCCATTGAAGACCTCCCAGAAACCATCTCATATAAACTTTATTAGCCTTCCGTAAGCCCTGCATGTGAACTGAGACGCTATTATTTTTATTTCGTCTTCTCCACTTCCACAGGCCGATCAGCCTGTAATGACTTTTATGTCCTCAAACATCACTGTCCCTGCACCGGCGGTGTGTGAGTGGTCTGGCTGCAATGGCTATTCATGGCTCCAAGTTAATGATCAGAGAATGAATAAATGAACAGCGATCTAGAAAATGAGTGAATGAGTTCGTGTTACTGCCATCTCCAAGTCAGACTTTCTGGAAATCTCTCTTAAGTTGTAAGTTTGAATTTTGAAATCTTAAGTATTATACAGATGCTTCTTGACTTATGATGGGGTCATTTCCTGTCATCACAAGCTGAAATTACCACAAGTTGGAAATTAATGTTGACACAACCCACCAAATGTCACAGCTGAGCAGCACAATGCCTATAGCACATCGGGGCTTCCTCTCCTGATCACGTGGCTGACTGGGAGCTGTGGCTCACTGCCACTGCCTGGCATCAGGAGGCAGGAGTCCAACATATGTTACCAGTAAAGGAAAAGGTCCAAATTCAGGATCCCAAGCACAGTCTCTAATGAATGTGCATCACTTTTACATAATCACAAATTCAAAAAAATCATAAATCATAATATAAAAATATACGGGAACTGGTTATAGAAACTAGATTGTGCTGTGTTATGTATGGCTCTTCCTCTTCCTCCAGGTTCTCAAGATTAGACATCAAGTTAAAAAACAAAACAAAACAAAAAAAACTTTCCCTAGATAAGGTAGTAAATAGAATTAAAAAAAAAAAAGTATCACTATCACAGGAAAGGAATCAGATTTGTGGTCCAAGGATGGAATCACTGAGTATTTGCTCAGAATAATAATGTCTCTAGGTATCTAGGTGCCCAGAAATTCTATTTTAAAAATATCTATCTGGATAAGCAGGGGATAGACTATTCCCCTTTACTATTCCAATCCATACAATTTACCATTACCTAAAGTTTCTCTTTAATCTGAATAGTGTAGGAGAATAACACCCTAATAGCATGACTCAGCAGACAGTGTCCTGCCCCTTGGGTGTGTTCAAAGGCACAGCTCTCAATGCCTCAACTCGCCCAAGGGAAGGATGAGCTAGCCACCAAAGAAGTGCCCTGCAGTAATGAGGTGAGTCATGCAGGTTCAAGCTCCAACGGATTGTGTTTAAGTATATTCTTGATGAGGTAGCTTAGAAGTATGAATGTTAGGCAGAAAAGAGGTATCGGGAAAATTCATAGAAATATAGTTTTTAGCCTTTTTAAAAATCCGGAGAGTGTTGTCCACCCCTTGAAAAGAAAATTTTGGTTCGGCCCAAGAGAAACTACAGCCCAGCCCACCGCCCACCGGAGATGTACCCGCACACACCTGGAAAGAGGAGGAGCCAAAATCTCACCTGGAACTCAACCTATGAAAATCTTGGAAACTGAGAGTGAGGGGCTGGAAGGACCCCGCCCTCTCCTATACCCTCTGGAATCCACATGTCTCTCTCTCTCTTGGACTCCTGCCCGGGATTGGGGACCATGCCCTAAGCTATCTGCACTCCCCGTCTTTTCCTACACCCCAGTTTTCCTCGCCCTGACCTGTTCCTGAATAAATCTGCCAGATGTTGTGATTTGATATGTGTTAAAATTCTTTTTTTCACAATATCAACGAACCTGGATTTCTTTGTTATTTTATTTTTGGGGTACAGTCCGCACCCCATCACATTCTGAATGATCCCTCTTGGTCAGAGTGGGACTAATGGCAACAGTTCAGACTATCAGAGCTGGCAGAAGAGTCACATTTAAATACCAGAGGATACGGTTAAATCCAGAAATGATGGTGGTGGTGGGATTTCCCTCTAGAATAGCTGGCTTTCCCTGATTTGAGTAGCTCAGCCAAGAGGAATCATGAGGTTCTACCTGGACTTCAGTTAACCTGATGAAGACTGTGGTTACTATGCAAAATATGGTTTATGAAAGTACAAAAGAGCTAAGGATGATTTCTGGGATCTGTGGAATCTAACAAAATAGAGCTCATAAAAGCAGGTTAGAATGGTGGATGTCAGGGGTTGTGTTATGGGAGGAATTTTGAAATGTTGGTCACAGCACACCACATTCCAGTGGGAAGGAGTGAATTTGGGAGATCTACTATACATTGTGGTGATTATTGCTAATAGTAACATTTTGTATGCTTGAAAAGTGCTAAGGAAGTAGATGCTCTCACCACACAGACACATAAACACACACACAAGCAAAGTAAAGTGTGTGAGATAAGTGAATTGATTTAGTTATTCCACAATGTCATATATATGTTTATCACAACAGTATGTTGTGCACCATTAATAAATAAAATTTTGTCAATTGAAAATTAAAAATTTAAATAAAAAAGAGCTGAGGAATAAAGACACAAACATAACATTAGAAGAGAGGAGAACCTGAAAGTTTCATTTCCTATTAGCATTTTCTCTAGATAGTCAATTTACTCAGTTTTGCAGGACACATAAGACCATTCTATGGCATTGAATGGTATCAAATGTATGCATAAAATGGAGTTAAAATAATGCCTGATTATTCAGATGACAAATATATAGCTTGCACTTTTTTGGCATTAGACAAACTATTTTCACATAAATAAGATCAGTGGCAAAATGAATAGTTCGTATTTTTTTTTTTTTTTGCGGTACTGGGGATTGAACTCAGGGGCATTCTACCTCCGAGCTATACCCCCAGCCCTATTTTTTATTCTTTATTTTGAAACCGAGTCTCACTAAGTGGCGGAGTGCCTCACTAGGTAGCTGAGGCTGTCTGTGAACCCGGATCCTCCGGTCTTAGCCTCCCTAATGCTGGGATTACAAGCGTGCACCACCACGCCCGGTTTAGTTTGTATTTTAAATAAAATATTTCGATACATGGATTGATGAAATACAGAATAAAGCAGACTCTATGCATCACAGCACTGCGGCCTATTAAGATGCTTCCTGGTTGGAGCAGTGTTTCATAACTGCATAAGAATAGTTAGTGGTGTTCTAAATGTCACTTCTCCTAATTTATAAGTAATCACAGTTATTTGAATTGGTTCTAAACCATTACTCATCTTCGTTGTACAGTTAGTTTTTACACAGGACATAAATAAAATTAGCACTTACACCACTGGCGATTTTATGGGAAATGCTAAACTGCAATTTGATAAATTAATAAATAAATATATATATATATATATATATATATATATATAGTGATGGTATAATTAGCTATCTGTATAGTCACAGGAATAAGAAATTTCATTTTCAATTATTTGTTGACATTCATAGATCTCTATGTATAAGTGTTTCTCCACTTTTGACTACCTTTTAAATATCATCAAGCATATATATGACATTCAGATTATGCTGACTGGATTTGCTCTACATCCTTGTAGATGTTATCAGTTTCTCTCACATAAGAATTCGAACTTCTAAACATTGACTAAACCCACTATGACATATATTTTAAACCATAACTAAAGATAGTGATATGTTTTATCTCAAGTTCAAATCATCTTGCCTTTACCATTAGTCTCAATAAAAACAGATCAATGGAAAACAATATAGCAGAACAGCAAATGTAAATACTCAAGCCTTACTTGTAGATATTTGCTAAAAATGTAGCATTTACCATATAGAAAAGGGAATACTGGAAATAACTTTCTTTTTTAATAAGTAGACTGCCGCCTTAGAGAAATGCAAACTAAATGCTATAAACACATTATTAGATCAAAATCAACACAATGAAGCAACTTTCTAAGGGGCTTATATATCCGCGTTTGTGCTAAAGAGGAAAATGTCTTTTTGGGTAATGGAACTAAAATTCTCCTGGGCATGATAGTGCTTACTTATATCAAAATAGCATTAAAGCATCTCATTAATTCAATATATAGATCAGTTAACTAGATATTTTATCAGTATAAAAAAGAATGTGAAGTCAATTGATGGAATTAGGAAAAATTCAGATGAGAGCATGATTATGAATAAGTTATAACATTTGGGGCCTAATATAAAGCCTGAGTTATACCAAATTCATAGGAATACTGCCACATTACCAGAAATCTTGTAATAGTTTCAGGATTTTTTTTTTTGTAGTAGTAGTAGTTCATTATTGTTCGATATATATCTCACATCTTTTATCTTCATGTGGGAAAGTCACAATATTGCTAAGAGTATGAGCCAGATCCTAAATACCAAATATTCATGAAAGAATTTTCAGAAAGTAGTTACTTAACAAACTACTAGAGGAAAAATGTTTAACTTGACATTGAGTATTTTTTTTTCTTTTTTTGAGTAATTTTTTTCTTTCTTTTTTTTTTTTTT
>PVLC010002875.1:61041-94763 GCA_004027655.1 Graphiurus murinus | reverse complement strand
ACTGGGATTACAAGCATGTGCCACCACACGTGGCTTACCTCCAGCCCTTTTTAATTTTTATTTTGAAACAGAGTTTTGCTAAATTGCCGAGGGTCTCACTAAATTGTTGAGGTTGGCCTGACTCCTCGGATCTTGTCTCAACCTCCCAAGTACTGGAACTACAGGTATGTGCCACTACACCCAGTCAACACTGAGTAAGTTGTTCTAACAATAGTATTTGTCTTCTTCTCATTTCTGTGGTTCACTCAAAGTCCTGCATAACATAAACTGATTTTCCATACCCAAGATGGAGTCCTGGCTGGGACTTACTAAGAAGACTTCTTGCTGCCTCTGAGTAATAGTGAGTTCATTCCCCATGCTCCACAGCCCCTCATAGCCTCTGTTCATCTTTTTGGCTTTCCCTATATATTGTACTTAATCAATGGGTTTTTTTCCCATAATTTGCCTCTCTTTTTTACTGATCTATTCAGCTTTCCAAACGAGTCATGTAATTTTATATGATACAGGAAGGATGGGAAGACTACTAAAATAATTGAGCAGCAAGTATTCCCTGTAAGCCAGATTTACATCATGTTTTTGACACATACTGTCTGTCTTGATTTTCACAGCCACAATGCGAGGTAACCATTATCATTCATTTCATTTTACATGTCTAAATATTATATCAAAGAAACATAACTTGTGGGGTATAATCATAAAGGAATTTTGCTTTGATTTTATACAGGTATTCTATGGGGCTTGTGTTTGCCCATCCCTGGGTGACATTTTTGACGAGTCCTCTGGCTTTGTTTGCTTACAGGCAAGTAGTAAAATCAGTCTCTGTTCAGTAATTAAAAAGATTATCTCCAAATAATGGTCCGAGCTTAACTTCAGTAAGTAAAATCTTCTTGTCCTTTTCCAGTCCAGGCCTGTGTAATGAGGGCCATTTACTCTTCCCTTCCCTCCACTTTCTACTTCTACCCCCCTCTCCATCCTGCTAAGGATGGTATCTGACCTTCCAGGATGAATTACTCAATGAAAGAGGGAAAAAGATGGGCAAAAGAGTAAAGAGTAGAAAAGTCTAATTTAATGATCTTGCCGTCCCATAGTGTTGGTTCTCACTGAACTTGGATGCTATTTCATGGAGGCTCCTTTATGTGTCATTTTGAGTCCCTCGCCTATGTTGTTGGGGATTCCTTTTCAGCAATTGTCTTAACTTATGTGCAGGTCATGTGGCATCTTCCCCAGCACGTGGAAGCAGCTTTCCCATTCACAGTGGACCTTTGTTCTTGTGCCTTAGACCCCATCCAAAATTGAACTTGAAGGATCAGACTCAGAAAGGAGACCCCACTGTGTCTCCATCACTCTAGATTAGAGGCCTCTTCTGTGAATGAGCCCAATAGAATCCCATGCATGACACCATCGTGGTATTTTAATTCATTGTTCTTCATTCCACCAGGAGTTTCTCTCCAACTCTCCCATGTGAAAGGCCACGTGTTAGAGAAAGGCAAGAATCACAGGACTCAACATGTAATATATGTTATTTTCGATTTTTACTAGCAGAGCTAGATGCTCAGAAAAGTGTATAAAACTGGTTTTCCCTACAATTTTTGCTTTGGTGGGTGCCATTTATTGACTAGAATCACTACTGAAATTGTTTCCTTTTAGCATTCTGGTATTACTTAAACATCATGAAAAAGTCAATAAAGATGAAGTCCTTTTAGAAGCGATAATGCATTATGTAACCTTTTTCTGACAAATGAAATGTAGTTTTTAAATATGATTGATTCGTACATTGAAAATCAACACTGTTTCCAGGGGAGATGGTGCATGCTTGTAATCCCAGTACTTAGGAAGCTGAGACAGGAGGATCAAAGGTTTGAAGCCAGCCCCAGCAACTTAGTGAGGCTCTCAACAACTTAGCGAGACTGTTTCCAAATAAAACATAAAATAAAATAGGTCTGCAGGTGTAGAATGGAGATAGAAGGCTCCTGGGTTCCATCCCCAGCAACCCAAACCCTGCAGCCAAAAAGAATAAAAAAAAGAGAAAAGAAAATAAAGTCATCACTGTTTTGCTACCATTGTTTTCCGCCAGAAAATACATTGTAATAAGTTGTATCTTTAAAGCACTGGAAACGTGATATTTCATGCCAATAAAAAACTAAATTATATATCAGTAAGAAGTAGCATTCACAAAATGAAAAGACATAGCCTTTTGGAGGTTAAGATGTGCTATTAGATTTTGTCATTCCCTAAGAAGGAGAGTCCCATTGGTCGACTATAATCACAAATGTGACATTTTCCTTATAAATCCTTTTTTTTTTCCAAACTTGGAATGCATTAGTATATTTTCTAGAACACAGCTGGAAAAAAAAGACAAAACTCTAACTGATTCCTAACATATTGGAATATCATGGGCATTACTTTGTTAATGTTGCATTTGTAGTGCATGAAATGTTCAATATTCTGAGCCCGGGTGAGTGGGTGATGGGTGTGTACACACAACACATGTACATGCATGTGTGTTGAGTGTTAACATCTGTTTGTGACATAAAAAAGACAACATAAACACTGGCAATTTGTGTCAATTTTAAAATGAGGAACAAAATCAAATTATAGTTATTCCTTGTTATCCTCAAGAAATTGGCTTCAGGAGCCCTCAAGAATACCCAAATACACTGATGCTCAAGTTCCTCGTATAAAATGGCATAGTATTTAAATATAACCTGGTACTCAAATCCTTCCATGTACTTTATCATCTCTAGATTACTTATGACAATGAATGCACTGTAAATGCTAAGCAGGTGGTTGTTATACTGTATTTTTATGAGAATAATGGCAAAGAAAGTGTACATGTTCAGTACAAACTAAAATTTTGTTTTTGATTATTTTTAACACACAGTCAATTGAATCCATGGATGCAAAGGAATCTCTGTAAAAAAAAAAAAGAAAGAAAAAAGAAAAATACCACAGCTAGACTAACCATATAAATTAAGTGGGCAACTTTAGCTTCAAACGCTTTCCTGGCTTCAAGCATAAGTGAATGGCAGCTACAAAATAAAAATGAGAAAAACTAAAAGGACACAGCCAGTGTTGAAAATAAAATAAACATCACTGTGTAAGGAAGAGAGGTGAAACCCAATGCTGAGAGGAATGGAAAGTCTATCGCAGGCAGTGGCACTGAGGGGTTGTCTCCTAAAGCAATATGGAGACTAAATGTGCTCTATACATACCTGCTAAATAAATAAATATTCTCTTTCAGAATTCAAACCCCAGGAACTAGACAAAAAGTTGTTATCAACCTAGGTTAGCAACTATGATTTTTAGAAAATCAGAAGTCTGGGGACTGCAGTTTTGTTTTTTTTTTTTTTTTTTTTTTACCAGGATCAAGTTGAGATGGCTTCTTAGCTCAGTAATTGGATGTGTGATATTCTCAGCATCATTTGGAGTCAGGAAAACTGGTTCTATGCCTTGACCTGGTGTCAGGTTAGAATCATAGATATAAATAGAAAATTGTTGGACAGAAGGAGTTAGTGCAAAGAGACAAAGATTCTGGGATATTTCCACTCAACACTAGCATCTAAACCAAATTTCTAATGCATGTGAATAGCCTAAGAAATCAATTTTATTGAGACTGAAAAGGCTTTTGATACATGTGTTAGTTAAGATATCCAAAAAAAATGAATTCTATTTAAGTAAAAAAATTATGAAACAAAAATCAGGCAAAAATGAATGAAATGGGTAGATATAATAATTACATAGTTTGAAAAGTTTTAAAATAATAATCAAAAAGACCTAACAGAGCATACTTTATATCATGGATTGCCCTAAATTCTTTACATGTGTTAGTTTATTATTACAACCTAATAAGGAATATAGTTTTATCATCTTTATTTAAAAATCACAAAACTAATGTATACAGTGTTGATAAATCTTATTAAAGGTTACAGATGTGGTATATGATAGAGCAGTATGGCTCTTAAATTCATAGAATATTGAAAAAAAAACAGCATTCAGTAAAATAGATGGTATACACCCTAGTACATCCTAGTCTATACACAAAAAATGAGATTTACTGAATTGCAAAATGGTGCTAAGGCATCCAACAAGAATGCAAGGTAGAGCTACAAAGACAAATTAAGAAAAAATTCAAGTAAAGAAAAAATGGAAGTTTACTTGAGAGCTTCCAACATTTTTCATAGAAGAGAACTAGAAGAGAATATTAAGAATGATAGATAATTGGAATTTTAAAAAATAATTACATTTTAGTATTTTATACATAAGGCCTTCAGAACATAAATCCGTTTTGCTCAATGGAAAACAAATAAATATATAAATAAGTATATGAACTGTGGCAAAAAGCAGAGCAGAAGGAAAAGCAAAGCAAATTGAATTCTAAAGCAATCAAGGAGAAATACTTTCTCTGTAGTGAGAGGACAATTAAAATCCACATCACTCTTATTAGCAAACAGAGTAGCAATGGGTTAATAATGTCTTTAAAATTTGCAAGCAAACAAACAACTCTTAACTTAGAAAGTCATTTTAAAATCAGACAGATTGAAATCATTATGTTTAAAACCTTGATATCTCAAGATACTTCCTTAGAGGTCAGACGTTCCAGGCTGGGTCTGAGACCTAGAGACTGTGACATTTCGGTGCAATTCTACCCCAAGCATACATTGAGAACCCGGGATCTGTCTTGGAATCACTGGCCCTTGGTGGGCCAGATTGCTATATTCCCATTTGGAGTTTTGTCCTGCCACCCCTTATCTAGTTTGTCAGTGACCTTCTTGGTGTTTTATCTTCTTTATTGAGTAGATGAAAATCTAACCTCATGTGGGTTGCAAAAAAAATTTTCTTCATCCCTAGATTGAATTCAGTTTACATGTTTATGTGATTAGTTTGCACTACTGTTGTTGTTGTTGCTTTTTCAATTTTTTCTCTTAGTACTTTTTAAATGTTGGCTACTTTATTTATACCTAAGGTAACCTGGGTTACTATGATATGTTTTTCTTATAAGTCTATTAGTTGTTCCTTTAATATTTTTTATCATGCTATGATGGAAAAGTGTGACCTGATTTTAGCAAATTTTAGAAATGTTTTACATTCTCGTAGTAAGAAAACTTAGCATGATGCCCACCCTTTTAATGAATTCTTAAGTGTATTATATATTATTGTTGACTATAGGTACTATGTTGTATAGCAAATTTCTAGAGCTTTTTTGTCTTCCTTGACTGAAACTTTATCTGCATTGATTCTTAATCCCTCCCTGCCCCCATCCTATCCTCTGGCGGTCATCATTCCATTCTTCAAATCCACACGTTTTGCTTTCTTATGTGTGTGAAGTCATGCAGTATTTGTCTTTCTGTGACTGTCTTGTTTCTGAGACTGGTTTGCATTTCATCAATTCACCTGTCTGTGGACATTTAGGTTGTTTCCACGTCTTGGCTGTTGTGGATAGCACTCACCGCAGTGTACATGGAAGCATTAATAACTATTTGGGATCCTGATTTCCATCTGTCTAATTTAAAGTGTATTATTTTTAACTTGGCTAATTAACTTTAAAACTCTGGGAACCTTCAGAATTAAGTACAGACATCACAAGGTATGGAAAGTCTTGTTATAACTATTTTTACATTCCCTTTATGTTGATGTGTGTTTATTATTTAAAGTGTTCATAAAATCCAAGAAAATGTAGAATGTCAGGGCTAGTGATTTTAGGGTTCCAAGTGTAGAGGACTTCTGACTTCTGCAAGTTTCTAAACAATATTTAAATATTTAGAATGCTAAGAAAATGGTTCCGTACATTTATAAGTTTAATTTGTTAACTTTATAAGAGTTGCTAAAGTGCTCAGAAAGTTTTTTCATTCAGGTATAAATCTACCCTCTTGGCCATTTAAAGGACTAAAGTACTAAATACATTAAATTTATTAATAAGGTATTTATGTTTAAGGCAATTTAACAAACTATTAATGAAACAAATTTTTAGAGGAATTCAATCTATGCTAACTGAATTTATTTTAGTACAAAACAAGTAAAAGAAAATATCTGTGCAAGAGGAATACTTCATTTTAAAATAAAGTTGCAGCCAGGCATGATGATACACTCCTATAATTCCCAGTATTTTGGAGGCTGAGACAGGAGTATCACAGGTTTGAGGCTAGCACCAGAGTGAGACACTCAAAATAAAAAATAAAACAGGGCTGAAACCAGAGACAGAATGACCCTGGTTTCAATCCCCAGTACCACACACACAAAAATTAATAAAATTGCAAGTTATATAATTTGAGTTAAGAACTTAAAGAAAACCAAGTTCTATAATGTATAGCTTTAACCAATTGAATATTAGTCTTTTAAAAAGCTATAAAAGATAAACCATCATATAATCACAAAAGCAAACTTTCTTCCTCTCTTTTTCCCTTTTGAAAAAAAATCAGTTCTAAAGCCATGAGATGGGGCTGAGCAACGCAGGTGTGCACACCAGGTATGTGGCAGATGATGAAAAATGAGAATGGGTAGCACATGTATTGGAGCAGAATGAGGAGAGAGTGGATATGGGGTGGGGGCAGCCCAGGAATATGGTGCCCACACCCTAGAAGGATGCAAAACTCAAGTGTCATGTAATCACAGACACCAAGCAGAGTATGAGGGAGCCCAGGTGGAGAGGTGAGCTGGCCTGAGGTGTCTCCCAAGTCTGCATTGCAGAGCAGCAGTGGTACTTGTGAGAAACTGGTTATATTTGATGGATTTATCAATTATGTAAAACTACTAATTCTCCCTTCCTTCCTTCCTTCCTTCCTTCCTTCCTTCCTTCCTTCCTTCCTTCCTTCCTTCCTTCCTTCCTTCCTTTCTTCCTTCCTTTCGTGGTACTGGGGATGGAACCCACGGGCATTCTACCTCCAAGCTACACCCCAAGACCTTTTTATTTATTTTTGTTTTGAAACAGAGTCTAGCTAGGTTAGTGAGAGTCTTGCTGTGCTTCTGAGGCTGTCCTCGAGCCTGCAATCCTCCTGACTCAGCCTCTCAAGTACGGGCATCACAGATGTGCACCACCACCCTGGGCTGAAATTGTTAATTCCAATGGAAGCTCTGTCTCTCATTATTAGAGAACAGATTTCCAAGTATGGAAAAAAGAAGACAAGGTGAACATAATGGCTTTGGCTTGGAATGAAAGCTGTACTGGTGGTTTTCTAGTTAGATTGGCAGATGTAAATATTTTTTCTATTTCTGGGAGAGTTTGACCAGGGAAACAAGAGTGCTAGGACTGATGTGGATTAAAAAGTTTAATCAGAGATTATGCAGTCATGGGTTCTGGTTAGACAGTTTACAGAAGGCTTTTGCTTCTAGACAAGATGCTGGGTCAGGAGTCAATAGCACAGGCAGTCCGGAAAGAAACACAGTGGTGAGGAAGGGAGGGCAGAGAAAAATTGGAACCCACTAGGCTGAACCCATGTTGGTCTATCACGGCATTCAACATTGTCGAGATGATGTGCAGAAGAAGCTGATGCCCTTCATCACAAGGCCAGTTCTGGCAGGAGGTAGAGAAGCTGGGGATTCTAATACTAGCTCATGCCAACCAGATGAGAGAGCAGATTTGGGAGAATGTTCATGTGCTGCGACAACCAACCCGCTGACTTTAAAGATTTCTATTTCATGTCTGCCTGCGAGAGCTTCCTCAATTTTCTCTGTGGCCAATCTAGCTCAGAATCATAACGTTCTTTGAGAACCAAAGTTCAAGGTTAGCTTGAAAGTGTAACAGTTCAAAGCTACCAGTCACTGAAGGAAGAACAATCACTTTCTATGGAGAAGCCTGGCAGATGCCACCTTGATTGAGTGATCATTGTGATCCTCAGTAATGGGATAAATCAAGATCATGTAATCCCAGATAAGATGCAATGAGATCCCACTGCTTCTCCCGTAATATTCCTGTCAAAGGTTTGTAGCCTGAATCTATTTGTGTATTTCTATCATACAAACCCACAATAAGGGATATTCTTCAAAATAACTTGTCTATAGGATTAAGAAAATTTGAGGAGCTGGGCGTGGTGGTGCACATTTGTAATCCCACTACTTGGGAGGCTGAGACAGGAGGATCCGGGTTCTCGGCCAGCCTCAGCTACTTAGTGAGGCACTCCGCAACTTAGTGAGACCCTGTTTCAAAATAAAGAATGAAAAAATAGGACTGGGCATGTATCTCGGAGGTAGAATGCCCCTGGGTTCAGTCCCCAGTACCTCAAGAAAAAAATATGTGAGGAATATACAAATCAAGGGAAGAGTCAGGAGTTATGCCAAATTGAAGGAGTCTTAAAATATGTGACAACTGAGCACAGCTTGTGACTCAATTGGATTTTTTGCTATGAAGAACATTTTTGTAACAATTAGGAAAATTGGAGTAGGGTCTGAAAATTAACATCTGTTAATGTTCTGAATTTGATGATATTATTGTGGTCATAAAATGTGTTTATAAAAATAAACACCAAATTGTTAAAGCATTGTTTTCGCGGCATGCTACCAAATGGTCCAGGAAAAACCTCCTAGGAACCCTACCTTTGCACCTTTTTGTTAATTTTAAGATTATTTCTAAGTTAAATACATGGATAAGTGAGATAAAAGTAAGCCATATTAACCACAGCAAACATTTATTGCGTATTTGCCATGTAGCAAGAATTTATATGGATTATTTAATCTTCACAACATATTACATTTTTACACAAAAACAAAAATAGTTAAGCAAATCCTCACTATCATAGTGCTAATGATTACTGATAGAAATCTGAACTCAATTTATCCTTACAATCTCAGCTTTAAACCATTATGCAGTCCTGATATGTTTCCCATGAAATGACTGAAAGAGATTCTCACAATCCTGTCCTCAATAAAGAACGTATTCTAACTAGGGGGAAAAAGTGACTATGACCCGGAAAGCTGAGAATCACCACATAGTTCATTGTCACCATCTTTTGGTGGTGCCAGTTGATGCACTAACGGGCAAACCGGAGACATAAGCATTGGGAAAGAGGAGAGAAAGCGATTTACCTGAAATACTTGTGGTACAAATCTAGAAACATACATGCAGTCATTTAGAACTAATAAGAAAGCCAAACAAGTGACTAAGAATAATTAACCTAACTATAAGGACATTTCTAAGCATCCTAACGAATTATTCATCAAACATAGTTGGAAAAATGTATAGCTTCTCTCTGAAAGAAAACAAAAACAACTGAAATGTGTACAGGAACCAACTTAGGAACACATACAAGACCTCTGTGGAGCAAGGGATGGAGTAGTAACGAGGAACAAGAAAACTAGCTCTACAGTAATGTCCTGGGCCTTCCCGTTTACCGCCACCCCCCCCCCCCCCTAGAGCAGCTTCCAGTCCTACAGGCTCCATTCACAGTAAATGCCTTAGAGAGCTCTGCCATTTATTTTCTCTTATACCATGTTTTATCTTTACCTTTTCTGTTTAGAAATGCTTCGCTATGACATGAATAATTGCTGCTGTGTTTCATTTGCTTCCAGTATCCAGTATGATGACATGCTGTACAGTTTTACAGCCTGGGATCGATAGGTTGTGCCATGTGGCCCAGGTGTGTGCAAGGTTGTGCATCCACAACATATCTAAGTTTCTATAAGTTCACGCTATGATTTTTGTGCAATGACAAAATTGCCTAATGATACATTTCTCAGAAAGTATCCCTGTTGTAAAGGAATGCCTGACTGTATCTCCCATGACAGAGCACAATTATAAACCAATATGGTAATAATTGGTGATGCATTTAATAATGTACAAATTTTTGGTCTCTAGGGAAAAAATGTAGAATTAGTTTTTGACCTTATATTATGAACAAAAAGTCAAAATAAAAATTCAGAAGCAGAGCTTTAAATTTCTACAAGGAAATGTCACCTTAAAAATTTTAAAGTTAAGGGACAATTTCTGAAGGTCTTAAAAGCACAGGAAATGAAGAAGAAAGCTGAGAAGTTTTACTCCATTAAAATAAAGAACTTTTGTCTATCAAATTATCACATACATATGTATTTGTATACACATAAGCACTCAAACAAATAGAGTAAAAAGTTAACAACAAAAGTACACACAATGAGCAGAGGTGTTCTTTAAACTATTCATATCCTCTAAACATTTCTATATGGTTGGAAACATTTCCAAATAAAAATATTTTAAAAGGTGATACAGAGAGACCAAAAAGAATAGTTCCAGAATGGGAAAGGAAAACAATCTGGGGAACCATAAAAGGTTATTATCTAGCATATGTAAAGAAACCTAACAAATCACTATAAGAAAGAAACAAAAACCATAAAAACAAGGAAAGCATATGAAAAGGCAATTTATAGGCCAGAAAAACCAGAATGGCCATTAAGTATATGAAAAAATAAAATCAGTTGTACTAATCATAAGGGAATTGCAAATTAAATGAGGAAGATTTTGTTTTAGAAGATCCGTAGTCATAGGAAAAAAGCCAAGAGTGGTAGGAAAAAGGGGAGACTCACGAGCTCCTGGTGGAAGAGTTAACTGGTACGACCATCAAAAATGAAAAGCTGGCTCACTGCATTGACCCTGGAGCCAGCTTCAGATATCCACTCTTTTCTGCACTCTTGCTCACCATCTGGTCCTGGCAGGACAGGTGCCCCGCACAACTAGCTCAGTCACTGGATCTGCACGTTGCATGGAGCTACATATGATAACATGGTGGAAGCCAATCAGTCAGCAAGATGGCCGACTGTTCCTGGATCTCCAGAGCTTCTTTGCCAGGGTGAAGTTTGACACTAGACTGTTGTGACACACACATGGGGGCAGAATATCAAAACCACACCTGCAGTGACACTTGGCCAGAGCGATGAGAGGGAGGGTTTTAATGTGGAAGCTTGATTAAAGTAATACACTTCATCATCCCTACTTTGTTCTGATATTTTAAGTATGAGTGAAAAACAGCAGAGGGTATTGTTGCTTTGGAAGTAGCTCCCATGACTCAGTATTTTACATGCTCTATGACACCTTGAAGTTTTCCCCCTGTGACAATTTCTCATCCAGTAATAGGCAAGGTATTTACTGAGCTCTTATTTCAACAACTTTAAGAAACTCCCCTCTCCCCCGAGTTTTCAACAGTTAAGTAATGATCGCTGTTTTGAATATTGCAATATTCTCGCGTATGTCCGCTTCATTTCCACGAGAGTCTGAGTTAACTTTGAGCTATGCCTTTCTCGGGGTAATTTTATTAAAATGAACCTATATGAAGTGTTATGTCATTATTTGCTACTCATTGGGGTCGATCATTCATTTCAATCACAAACTTTATTGAGTGCCAACAATGTGACCCGTTGTGACTCCAGTGCTGCATATAATAATAACCAACATTTACTGAACATTTATTATGTGCCAGGCATTGTTCTGACAGTTTTATGTGAATTACCTCATTTAATCCTTCCAAGAACCCTGTGAGGTACAGGTATTATCCCATTTTACAGGTAAGGACAAAATGGCAAGGGTTACTCAACTAAGAAGTGATAAATCCAAGATTTACACCTGGACAGTCTAGCTTTAGAGAACACACTTCAAACTACCAGATGATTCTGCCTCTTCTGAAAAGAAATCATATTTCAGAAAGCAACAGTAAGCATGGTGGATTTTTTTATTACCATATAAAAATTATACATACTTATGGATACAGTCTGATAATTCAATACATATATGCAATGTGTAATGATCAAACCAAGGTAATTGACATTTCCAGCTCCTTAAACATTTATCATTTGTGTGTGTCGAGAACCTTTTACTCCTCCAATTCTAGTTCTTCATAAAATACATAATAAATTGTTGTGAACTGTAGTCACCCTGCTGTGCTGTGAAACATTAGAATTTATTCTTCCTGTCTAACTGCGTCTTAGGACCTGGTCAATTTTTAACTTAGGACCACAGTATGTAGTACTTTTTAAAAAGTGCATCATTGCAATAGTTACAGATTAGCAAAATTGTTTAACCTTTTGTTTCCCATTAACCTCTTCAATTCAGTGTGGGGGAAAAAATGGCTTTGGAGATTAACACTTAAATGTCAGAATGTTAAAGTTTCTCATTAAATATATTTGGGAAATTTGAAATGAATCCTCACAATATAAGGGTCTTAGTAATAACCAAGTCATAGAGGTTTCAAACTGTGGGGGAAGAAGAAGAAAGCCATTTTAAAGAAGGGAATTGGCTGAAGGTTCAGCATTTGGGCATTTGTATGGCCCAAATAGAAAGCCAGCACCAAGCAAGGAGAGCGAGTTTCCAATATATTGTCAAACACTCGGTTTCAGTAACTATCTGTTCCCCTTTTCATTCTTCACTTGCTTCATCTGTATTTCTGCTTTCAGACTCGATTTTCTATTTTCAAGATTGAGCTTGAATCAACATAACTAATAAGGTAACCTCACAGTATCCCTAACAGTCTAGAGGGCTCTCCTGTCTACAGAGCTGCATAGAATCCCATACCTGCCACCTTTTTGGAGTTTGTAAAGGGCACTATAATTCATTGTTGTTTGTTGTGGGTCTCATCCTGAAAAGTTCCTCTAGAGGAGAGAGGATGACAGCAATTATTTATTTTTAATTATTTTTATCCCCAGTGCAGAGCAGAGTACAATCTCTGGAAAACCAAAGTTTCTCATTAAATATATTTGGGAAATTTGAAATGAATCCTCACAATTAATTATATTTGACCTTTAGCACATTACAATGAGCAGTTGCCATCCCTCCTGACCCTGTCCCTGATAGTGGTCTATAAAATGGGGTGGTCCACAGCAGAGCACGCTGGGGAATCTTTGGCAAGACTAGCCCCTTGGGCGTAACAGAACTGTTGAGAGATGAACTGAAACAGATGCTTTCAGTACTTGGAAGTTAAAACAACCCTTTTCAAATAGTGTTGTGTGATGTATTATTGATAATTTGAAATTTTTTATAAGGTTTCAAAAAAAGAATTACTTCATGCAGAGAAGGGTTTAAATTATTACTGTGATGTCTCTATATGTTTTCACTAGAAGCTGGCAGCTTTAACATTTAAATAAAGTAATTGAAATGCATAATAAATAAAATGAAATGTAGGAAAAATATATTACCATTACTTAATAAAGTAAATTGTGAATAAAAAGCAATAAATGTTATTTCTTAAAAAGGGAGAATTAATGTAGACCATTTAACACAATAGTAGAGATACACAAGTAATAATTATTCTTCTGGTTAAAAATAGTTAACATTCATTTTTAAATTAGAATTTAATTATTATGTCTATTTAGTAGTTAAACAAAAAATCATAAAACTAATCATAACTAATAAGCAATGGTTACTTATAATATATGAAAATTAAACATCAAAAAGGAGTCTTTTATAGAAAACATTGCCTTGCATATTTTGTTGTTATATTTTGTAAATTTGGTTGAAAGAACCATCCTACGTCTTTTTGAAAGAGAGCTTGTTTTTAAGGCTGTCTTTGAGAATCTCAAGACTTTTAAGAGTTTTGCTTTAGACACATAACTATATATAAAGTGTGCATTCCACTCTTTCTTGTCTAGTTTGTATTTGTGTGCATGTGCATGTGAGTGAACATGCGTGTACATGAATGTGTGTGTGTATACCTGTGAGAACATACATTTGTTTTATTGAGTTTGTGCTGGGAATTTCCCACCAGGTGCACAGAAAAAGTCAGTTGCAAATGATGGAACACTGTTTTGTTGTTGTTGTTGTTGTTGTTATTTGTGTGTGTGTGTGTGTGTGTGTGGTACAGGGAATAGAACCTGGGGGCATTCTACCTCTGAGCTACAGCCCCAGCCCTATTTTTTATTCTTTATTTTGAAACAGGGTCTCACTAAGTTGCGGAGTGTCTCACAAAACAGCTGAGGCTGGCCGTGAACCTGGATCCTCCAGTTTCAGCCTCCCAAATGCTGGGATTACAAGCGTGTGCCACCACTCCCGGCTGATGGAACATATTCATTTGAAACTTTACTCAGTCATTCATTAATTCACTTGTGTCCATTATAAATGATTCAACCTCTATGAAACTCAGTTTCTCCATATATAAAATAGGAAAAGCTGAGGTTTGGTAATATATTTATACAGGACCAAATGTAATACATATCATAGAGGCATAATAAATCTTCTTCTTCTTCTTCTTATTATTATTATTATGTTGCATTTTACTAATTGGTAAGACTTGGAAAGAAAAGATCATATCAGTGCTACGGTTTGGATTTGGAGTTCTCCACCTGACCCACCCACCGAAGCTTATGTGTTGAAAGCATAGCCCTGAAGTAGAAAGGTTCAGGAACGGGACATGGCTGCAGGAGGTGAGTTACTAGGGGCATGGCTTGAGGACTGTCTCTGTCATAGTTCCTTCCTCTCTTTCTGTCCTTCCTGGCTGCTGTGAGCTGATCAGTTTTCCTGTGCCACTCCTAGCCACCATGCTATTTATGCCTTGGAACCAGGTAACTGTGGATTGAGGCTCTGAAATCACGACCCAAAATAAATCTCTCCTCCTCTGACTTGTGTTTGTCAGGTATTTTGTTCACATTAATGGAAAAGCTGACTAACACAATCAGAGATTAGAGGGAATCAACCTTAGTGGACTTACTTCCCTTCCTGAGATCTATGACTCTCTATTCTGCCTATGTCACCATCACCGACCATAGTTATGCTCTGGAATGGTTATAGAGTACTTCATTCTTACATGTTGCTCTCCAGTGTGTGAAACTGTTTGGTCTGACAGCTTTGAGGTCACCCGTTCATGCTGCATATGAGGAGACGGAAGCACCAACCTGGAGACGTGAAGGGATTAATTGCTGATCTCTTGGCCAGAGCTGGAGCAGGGATTAAACATAGGTTTCCAGTTATGAAACGAAACGTTAACTTTCCTGCTCTTCTCTATTTGGTCTCTAAGCTAACAATAGGCCAGACACTATGTTGTACAAATTATAGTGGGGAAAAAAAGTGCTGTTATTAATTATTCTGTGATAAGAATATTGAATAAGGCCAACCAGGACATATATTTATATTTTAGACTATTAAGAATTAGAGGTGCTTTCAAACTCCAATTTCCATCCAGGTGTGGTGGCACACACTTGTAATCCTAGTATTTGGGAGGCTGAGACAGGAGGATCGTAGGTTCATGGTCAGCCTCAGCTACTTAGTGAGGCTTTCCACACACAACATAGTGAGACCCTGTTTAAAAATAAAGAATAAAAATGGGGCTGGGGGTATAGCTCAGAGGAAGTACACCCCTCGGTTCAATCCCCAGTATGGCAAAAAGAAAACAAAACAAAACAAAACAACACAAAAAAACTCCAACTTCCTTGGAAAATAGGATGAAAGTTCAAATATATTTAAAAACAAAATCTTGAACATAACATGGAAGAAACAGGAAAGTGAAGAAGTCATAACTATTCAAACAAGGAAAATATATTCCTTAGGCAGAGGGATGTACTTTATTCATTTCTAAGGTCCCAGCACGTGGTACAAACTCAATAAATGTTCATTAATTGAACTGAATTTCTTTGAGGGGAGATGTTCTGTGGCAAGGTGGGGAGGAAGATATAGCTTCATGCAAAGTCTGTAAGTCTATTCTCTTCACCCATCATAGGAAGTTTGTAATTTTACATATTTCATCTGTAAATAGGAAAACCAAAAATATCATTGTTCATCAAAGATAAAAAAAACACAATGCATACTATGCTATGATTAATATCTTCTGGGGCAGGATTTGGGGCCAAAAAGAGCTGATATTCAGAAATTCACTTCCTAATAGAGCAAGAAATATCCTTTCAAATATTAGTCTAAAAGCAATTCACTTATTTTAATATTGGTTAAATACTTGTGCAATTGAAATGATGAATTCCTATCAGTCAAAAGGCCCTACAGTGTGTCCTTGGAGGAATACTTCTATGATGTTCTGACATGCTAATCAATAATGTTTTCCTATTCACCTATTACACCTGATGCGATCACTAAGTAGATATATTATGGTGTGCTGAAAATATAATTTTGTTCTGTATTTCTCGTGAATATACTTTGAATTGGCTTTGAAGTGGGAGTTGTCACATTTAATAAAATGCTCCTGAATGGATTGAAAGTGATGTCATGTGTAGAATCTGTGGGTGTGTCTGTGTGGTGGGTCATGAAATCCAGGGGACACTTGGTGGCTTTCTGGTTGATTAGGGTGAAGGTGGAAAGTTCTCTCAATTGCTCCCCCAGCAGGAGTAAAGAATTAGAGCATTTTACTGACAATTGTGTGCAATGAACTGGGGCTGGAAGATAAGATACATGACAGTGAACACTCTGTTCAGGAGTGGCGTGTACGGCGGGGACAGTACATTCCAACCTTCCAGACCAAAACACAGGCAGAGTAGAAGGGTCATTCACTGAGGGTAAGACAGGAACACCTCAGACACCAAGAAGATCACAGGAAAGGGTGCCCATCCATGCTTTGGCTATGCCTAATAGGTTTCCTGTTAATGATTAAGTAGGAGGAATACACAGGCTTCAAGGCCTGGATGATTTTTCAAGTCCCAGAATGAAGCATTTGCCAGGTGACTTGAAGGTCTGTTAATGATCACTGAGGGTAAAACGTGTTTTGTTGACAGCTCCCTACTTTTTCTTGAGAAATTATTTAGCTCCTCTGGGATAACTGTATAGTGCTTTTGATAAAAATATTAAAATTCTATTTAGATGTACAATGTTTTAATGCAAATTTTAACCATAAAACCAAACGCTCCATTCAGTTAAATTAATAGAATTACAAAAAGATGTAATGATAGCAATTAAGTCTTGAAAATGCAAATTTTATAGTCAAGGACAATTACCTCATTTATAGTATATTGGAATGGTGCCAGATGAAGGTAATTTAGATCCCCCCAGCTCAGTTACATCATGATGGATATCTTCATTTCATTAGTACAACAAAGATGGGTGAGAAGTTAGACAATACATTAAAAAAGAAGAACTAAAGAGTATTTGACCTTTTTAGTATAACTAGAACCAGAATTCATTCACTAATTTATCAAGTAGTTAATGAGTACCAATTATCTGAAATATTACTGATATTTTTTTCTGCCTTAGAGGAAAAAATGCTTTTAGTTTCAGCATCCACAAAACAATGGTTTGTAGAAAAAAATCAGATTTCTTCAAAATCAGGCTGTTTTTTGGTGCTTGGTATCTTTATGAACTAGGTAGTGACCTAATTCCATGTCAATTGGAGTAATACCAAAGCTCCTGCAAAAAGGTTTTTCACTAATTATCTTCCCTCTTTTTCAAGCATGCTTAAAGATTTTTTTTTAATTTTTCAAACACCTAGGTCATATAGTCTTAACATAATTTTTTTCTGCTCATATTCATAAAAAAAAAACACCCTATATTGTCCATGATATCTTCTTTTCCCTCTAGAGGGCACTAGATCACACTTCTGCAGATAAAAGGAATCAAATCTAAGCCCTACTTGGTGCTGTGCAAATTTTCCCCTTGAGTCATTCTCTCTGAAGAAAAAAATTACTCCTGTCTAAGGGATCCAATTATTATGAGAACCAGGCAGTTGATTTATTTTATATTCCTGGACAGAGAGAAGAAGAGTCTGCAGGGGGCTTTGGAGGATAACTGCTCAAATTCAAACATAGCTCAGATTCTTCCTGGAAATATGATAGGCAAATTATTTAGTATCTCTGTACCCCAGTTTCCTCATCTGTAAGACGGGAATGACGATAATAGCTACTCTGCAGTGTGTTGTGGAGATCAGAAATACTCTTAATAAAATACATGTAGAAATTAGAACAGAACTTACTTATGGCAAGCACTTAATGAGTATTAGTTACTATTATAATTTTCATCCTTTTTGTAAGTATCATGCAAAATAAAGATTCTTCACTCCTACCCCTAGGACTTTTTCCTGCATCCCAATGACTCAAAAAGACAAGCCTTATTAGAACTCTCTGAGAGAGATATGCAACTACCGTACAAGGATAGACACTCACTCAAAGTACTTTTAAAGGATCTGAGGTCATTGGTGAAACAGATGTCAGAATAGAAAGTCAGTCTCTTCCAAGTCAACAACATAATTTTGTAATGTTTGCTTTCTGTGCCACTCATAGGCAAGAAGCCCCAATCCGAAATGTCTAGAGTTCACTGTAATGAAAGGTCATAGAGACATATATTAAAGAGAAAAATACAGGATAGACATATGGACCGTTGCTAGTCTACACAAAGGCCTTTGTTTATTTTATCTGGTTTGTTTAAATGCCTTCTGTAATTTGGATTCGGAATCTCTTCCAAAAGGTCTATGTGTTAAAGGCTTGATCACCAACTTGTGGTGTTATTGAGAGGCAGTAGAACCTTCATGAGGTGGAGACTAGTGGGAGGCAGTTAGGTAATAGGGTGGGGGGAGTTGCAGTATGGTATGAGGAACTGAATCCAAGGACAGTCTACCTCTGAGCTACCCTGAAGCCCTATTTTATTTTACTTTATTTTTTTTTAGTTTTTAATCAGGGTCTCACTGAGTTGCTGAAAGCCTCACTAAGTTGCTGAGGCTCGCCTGGAACCTATGATCCTCCTGTGTTGGCCTCCCAAGTATTGAGATTACAGATGTGTACAACCATGCCCAGATGGGGGTGTGTCCTTAAGGGGGACATTGGGATTTCTCAGCCCCTCTTGTCAGCTGTTTGCTGCCTGGCCACTTTGGGGTGAGCAGCTTTGCTCTACCATACTCTCTCTGCCAAGATGTTCTGCTTTGTTACAGACTCCAAAGCAGTGGGGCTAACTGACTATAGACTGAAACCTCTGTAACTGTGAGTCAAGATAAGCTTTTCCTCTTCTTAGGTTGATTCTCTCAGGTGGTTTGTTACAGTCATGGAAACTGACTAGTACAATGTGATATATAGTAAGAGTCGTTAGGAATTTTCTTTCTTCCCCCCAAATTTTTAGTAGCTAGATGAGCCAATAATACTGCTGAAGCTCAACCTTTGATGAGACTACTGATGTGTGTCTCTCTAGGTTCCTTTTCCTCATTTATTTAGCTAATAGCATGAGAGTTTTCTCAAAATATCTATCTTGTCGATAGTGGTGGTGGTGGTAATACTCTATCTTCTCTCTTCTCCTGATATTTATATTAACTAATTGAGGAAAATGTAAGAAACATGAATTTCTACTATTCAAAAAGAAATTCTTTAGTATCTTTAGTAATGTTCTGAAATATATAATCTTTGGTGAATGCTCTCGGCATGCTTTATCCAAGAAGCACTATACAAAACTATTTGATTATATTCATGTTCCAATAAATATTTAAAATTAGTTTCCCATGATTCTTTCAACAGTGATAACTTAACAATTAACCACCTGCTATCCAAGGCCATAACCTCCAATAGATAGGACTTTGTTTTGAAGGTCCATTCATACTAAAATAAAAAGATGACCCTTTGCCCAGATTGTATTTTTAAAACTGCCAGATTTTCAAGTGCCTTGTAAGAAATACAAATATATTTGTGTTGATGTATGAAACAGGTTGTAACTCCCCTGCCTTTTTTTTTTTTTTTTGGCACTGAGGATTAAACTCAGAAGCCTTCTACCTATGAGCTACATTTCCAGCCCTGTTTTATTTTGAAACAGAGTCTCACTAAGTTGCTGAGTCTTGCCTCAAACTTACAATTCTCCTGTCTCAGGCTCCCAAGCAGTAGGTTTACAATCATGTGCCACCGCATCCTGCTCAGTTTTATCATTACTAATGAACTAATAAGCTATCTTATAACTAGGTAGATAATCAGTTAGTGTAACCTAATAATCTGATTGTCTCTATCTCTGGCATTCTTGTGGTTTTATCTGCCTTCAAAGATCTATTAGGAATGTAAAGGCAAGAGGAAGGGAGAGTCAACCGTGTTTACTCATTCACTGTAATTACTAATTCTGGATGAGTTAATAATCTTATTCTCCTAGCAGTATAATAAAACTACAAAGCAAAACTTCATTGTCCTATTCAAAGAGAGAAATAATTTTTATATTCTTACTTAAAATGGCTTACTAGGCAAAGCAACCAAATTTCTGGTATAGGGAAAACAAAGGTGTCTCTGATACTCTTGGCTGCTGGGTCTGGCTTATAAAATTCCTGCCTGTGATCATAATAGGATATTGATTAGTTTGGATGCCATACTAAACTGAATTGCATTTCTTGGTGGAGCACTAAAGGTCACTATTTGATTACTCAATAACTTTTCAAATACAAGAAATGCTATTTTAAAGTATGCTTGAATGATCGGGCTGTGCTCTTGCAGGGAAATGGTACCTAACTCACAAAGAGAGGTAGATGGCACTTCTTTCATAAACAGTTAGCTGTTGAATTCTCCCATCATCTCTTATTTACTTATGTTTAACATTCTGTAAAATTTTCAGTACTAGGAGCCAAACCAGGAAATTTAATTATGAATGGGATATTTGCATGCCATGTGATATTTTAAATTAGGAAACATATAATTCACTTGTTTTTTAAGACATTAATTCAGTTTGTCACTGGGAGTCATCATATATTTAAAAGCATTTACTTTCTGTGTGATAAATGTAAGGCATTTTCTCTTACATTATACAAATAGTGAAAATATAGAACTATATAGAGAAGATATTAATTACCCATAATTCTAATACTCTGGTTAATTTATTTTCTCTTTTTACTTATAAAACATTGTAAGATCTTGTCATATGTTTATTATAATTTCTACAAGTTATAAAATTATGATAACCTTATAAAAGCTTTTAATAATTATTTTCCTCTTCTATATTATACTGGGTATATACTCTTATTAAAGAGTATTATTAGAAAATTTATTTTTAATGTCTGCATCCTAAATTATAGACCAGCATTATTTATTTATTTAGTTAGTTACTTTTTTATTGTGGTACTGGGGATTGAACTTCTGGGCATTCTAATTCTGAGCTACAGCACAAGTCAGTCTGCCTGCCTTCCTTCCTTCCTTCCTTCCTTCCTTCCTTCCTTCCTTCCTTCCTTCCTTCCTTCCTTCCTTCCTTCCTTCCTTCCTTCCTTTCATCTTTCTAAGTTGCCGAGGGTCTTCTAAGTTTCTGAGGCTTGTCTTGAACCTTCTATCCTTCTATCTCAGCTTATGTAATGAAATTACAGGCATGCACCACCACATCCAGCTACCATAATATATTTAACCTGCTACCTTGTACACACAAAAAGCCCTCAAATTCTGTTCATGCGAGCTCTGTTTCGATTGGTAAGATCCATGAGTGATGTACAGTGGAATTGTGTCCAACCCTATTTCCTTTTTCTCACGTTGTCACTACACGCCTTTGTCATTTTCTGTTGGACATTCCTGATTTCTCTCTAGTCATTGCCATGCTTGCTCCAGCCCAACTCTCCCTAATTGCCCTAAATCAACAAAAGAAAAAGTTGTGGAAGAAGCAAGAGAATCAAAACTCATGATATAAAATCCAGAAAATAGTTCAAGAACTAATCAACCACAATCAATGAAACTGACACTCCAGGGAGGCAAGGGAGAAGTGTCTATTAGTTTGCAAACTCCCCTCTCACTTCAAGGAGACGGGTTTACATGGAGCAGCGACCAGAGGAAATACTGCTTTGTTGACTGTGGAATGGAAAGCAAGGGATGAAGGACCTTACCTGTAGAAGAATTTCTTCTTCTCTCACCATGTTTGAGAAGTTTAGTGAGAAAAAGAGCAGAGAAAGGGCAAAGCTAGAAGGGAAAAGAAGGCCAAGAAAATAGTAGTTGAATGAGAAATAGAATGAGAAGTATTTCAGCCTGCCCATTTATACTAATGAGTATGATCTAGAAGAGCAAGAAGGTTGGAGGTAATGAAGAGATCCAGGATCAGGGGTACAGAAGTGACACCTGAAGCAGAGGGGGAGACCATACCTTCCCCAGTTCCTGTGGTCTATGTTCTTTTTTTTTTTTTTTTGCGGTACTGGGGATTGAACTCAGGAGCATTGTACCTCCAAGCTATACCCCCAGCCCTATTTTTTTTTTTATTCTTTATTTTGAAACAGGGTCTCACTAAGTTGCGGAGTGCCTCACTAGGTAGCTGAGGCTGGCCACGAACCTGGATCCTCCGGTCTCAGCCTCCCAAATGCTGAGATTACAAGCATGAGCCACCACTCCCAGCTTCTGTGGTCTATGTTCTAATCCAGTGTCCTTCCTCAATGCAGGTTGATTTGCTTATGTGAGCTGATAAAGAGCTTATTTTTTTTTTCCTTTAACAGTCATCTGGTACTGACTAGAGTGTTTAATTTTATTACTCACCTAAATTCGTAGCTCTTAGTCTTCATGCTCAGGTTTTTCTTTTTAATTTTATTTTTTTAATTGGTGCATTGTAATCATACATCTTTGTTAGGTATAAGCTGATAAAGGCACACCTGCACACATTTCTCATTTAACCCTTCCCCAATTCCCACCCCACTCCCTCCTCCTCCCTCCTTCTCAAGTTCAGTTTAGTGATTGACTTTGATATATTTGTGAAAGTTCATCATGTGCATTAGGGAACAGAAGGTGATAGGGTTTTTGTTTTTTTTAATCTAGTTTTTTATTTAGAGTAAGATATTTACTTTTAAAATTTTTCATCATAGTGAGATTCATAGATACATTCGTATACACATAGCATCATTAGGTCTGTTTTCTTCCCCAAATCTTCCCTTTCCCTCTCCTCTTCTCCTCCTAGTTACCTTCTACTACTCTACTGAATTCTCTTCTCATTTCATGAAATCTCTTTTCTTTCCTATTTTCTTTCTGGCTTCCACATATGAGAGAAAACATGCAGCACTTTATTTTCTGAGTCTGACTGACTTCACTTAGTACGGCCTTCTCTAGCACAATCCATTTTCCTGCAAATAATGTAATTTTGTCCTTTTTATGGTTCAGTAAAACTCCATTATATGTATATACTACATTTTCTTTATCCATTCATCTGTTGACAGACATCTACGTTGGTTCCATAACTTGGTTACTGTTAATTGTGGTGCTATAAACATAGGTATGCAAATATCAATCTAGTATTCTGAATTTAATTCTTTTGGAAAGATAGCAAAGAGTATACGAGCTGGGTCATATGGTGGTTCTATTCCTAGTCTTTTGGGAACCTCTATACTGATCTCCATATTGGTTGTTCTAATTTACAATTCCACTAATAGTGTATAAGTGTTTCTATTTCCCCATATCCTCACTAGCATGTATTATTATTTTAATTCTTCTTTTTCAGTATTGTGAATTGAACCCAGTGAGTATTCTACCTCCAGGCTACATCCACAGCCCTTTTAAATATTTTATGTTGAAACAAAGTCTCACTAAGTTGCTGAGGCTGGTCTCAAACCTGCAGTCCCCCTGTCTCAGCCTCCCAAATGCAGGGATTACAGGTGTGCCTCACCATACCTGGCTTGTTTGTATTATTGGTTATTATATTTCTTCTTATTTTTAGTGCTTTTTATTTTAGGTATAAGCACCAAAGTAAGACATTTTAAGAAGCCTAGAGCTAAGCTTTTTGTTTTGTTTTTTGTTTTGAGTCTAAAATTTCCTCATCCTCCAGATTAAATCCTTGAGTTTTGTTCCTTTTACTTTCAGGGAGATGAAGCTACAAAAACCAATTGCTTCCAAGATTAAGTACAGATTAGTCACACAACTAAGGGAGCAGTTTCCATGCAAAACTGCACATGTACAAGTGGTAAGAAGAGCAAAGAAAGCTGACCAGAAGAGCCTACTGTAGTTGGTAGTCTCCTTTTCATTGTTACTAAAAACGTCTCTACTGTAAAGACAGAAGCCTGGGCCTGCAGTCATCAATTTTAGAATATTCTCCAAAATTAGCACCAAAATAAAAGTTTTATGAAATTCAAGAATAAAAGCTTCTAGATAGGAATCTGTAGGGTGAATAGAATGGTTAGATCCTTGACTTCTAAAAATCTCCAAATAATAATACTCACTTTTAGATAAGGGTTCTAATCATAACCTAAGAAGAAAGTCTCACTACACCATATTCATGTATCACAATTAGCATAGTTTTTATAGTCAATGTTACCATTTAATATTCTGAGATGATTTAGTCAATCGGACTTTAGTTCATCCTAACTCTTTGGTTGATAGTATTCATATATGTTAAGAAAAAACAAAAAAACTTGTACCCTAAGATAAAGATCAATATTATTCAGATGAGTTTTCTGAACTTGGTATAACCACTAAATATATTGGCTTTTGTGATTTGTAGATATAGTGAAATATACTATCTCTTCTAAAATCTGTATTTCTACAAGCTTGGGCAGTTAAACAAGAATTATTTTGTCTTTTTAATAATGTTTTAATTATGTAAGTAATACATGAATTCACTTTTATAATAGATTTCAATTTATAAATAGCCCTCATCAATTCATATATACATTCAAGTTCATTATAAACCAATGGATTCCACCTTCTATTTGGCTTGTACTAAGTCCTTTCAGGTTTTATCATTAGATTGACAAAGTGATTTTATCTTTACAACAACACAGTACAATGTGAGTTTCTATGTTTCTATTACCTTTTCTCCCCTATTTGTGATATATATATATATCTTTGTGATACATCCCTCCCATATATATATATGTATATATATATATGTATATATATATACATATATATATACATATATATATATACATATATATATATATATGTTGGATAGTTTGGTAGAATCCAGTAATTTGACAGAATTTCTTTTCAAATAATTGCAAATATTTCAAATCATTTCTATAAATTAGATATCACAACACAGTTATATCTATAATTTTATTTCATGTACATATGTGAAATTCAGTTTGCCTTAGAAGAAAATGTAGGCATCTGTAAGGGAAGATTCTGGCCAACATGAGATCCAAGTATCCAACAGACACCTCACATTAGATATGTTCTGCTCTCCTCCCAACTGTGATGAGCTTTCCACCAGATTTTTTATATATAAACTGACCCTAAATGCTGACCATCTTTGTCAGAATAAAGACACTATCCTAGTCACATCCGAATAAAGATATGTTGCAAGTAAATTCATGAGGAAGGTGCTGAATAACATATGGTAATTGTATTGCAATAGAAATATTTTTAGTTTTTATATTTATAATGTAATTTAAATATCTTTCAATTTGATCATTTTTCCTTTCAGTTTAAGTATATTAAAAATGCCCTATTATTTTTATTTTCTGAGCAGCCATATACCTTATACATCCTTTTGTTTTATTATATTAGTTGATAGATAATATTTATAAATTTACCTTTTCTACTGGACTGTGCACTTCTCAGGAATGGGGGTTATGTATTAGTCATGTTTGTCTTTTCATCAACTAACCAAAAGGATAATGTTTAACCACTGCGTCTGTACCTCCTTAGAATTCCAACTCAGGGAATTCTAGAGAGTGCTCAGAACAAAGGTGCTCTGTACACATAGGAGCAGGACGAGCCAATGCAGAACTCCTAGAGCCAAGAAAAGATGAGACTATAGCATGCACAGAAACATCCAGACAGAGACTGAACTAGACTATAACCCGCAACCATGTTCAAGGAAATATAAAAATTAAATGAAGACAGAAACCATATATTTGTCCATTGCAAAGGGAAAGTATAGAACTAAAAATGGTAGCCAAAGCTAGAGGTCCCAGATCAGAAAAATATAACAAGATAAGTTGTATGATGCAGAAGGTAGATGAAGGGAAAAAGTAAAAAAAAAAAAAAAAATTTGGATGCCTTTATATTCAGGCCCTACCTGAATTGGGGGCACTACTTAAGCATGTTATTACATCAGATGGAAACAAGGAGAATTACATGTGAACGCTCAGAAGAAAGTATGATTCCCTATTCATGATAAGATACATGAGACCAACTGGCACAATTCATGTGTCTTCAATGTTACTCTTTATCTAATCCAAGACTAGAACATGTCTGGTTTTATTAATGATGATGTTGGTAATAACAGTAAGTGACCATGATAGAAGCCTGTCGGCCCAGATGCCGTGGGTAATTATGTATAAACTTAGTAGTGTCCAACATTGATTTGGATAGGGGTGCCCTGTACAAAATAAAGAATAAGTATAAAGCTACTGATTTGATTTGAAAGATAAGAAGGCATTGACAAATATATAAGCCAGGAAAATATCAACAAATGCACAAATTCTATGAGTAGGTAAAATATTTTTAAAGGTGCCCATAAAGGTAGAGCATTTATTTATTGGTCAGAGGGACAAAGAGGCAAGCAAGCCACTGACAGGATGTCAGCCAGAGAACTGGTGTCTCTTCACTGGAAGGTCTAGCAGCATTTTGTGAGCTCTTATGGGTCGAATTATTAAAGGTTGGATGGAGAAAGCAGTGGGCATTCAGGAGTTGCTTGAAGAATGGGCTAGAGAGTTTACAGGACAGGGTTCATCCCATACATGGAAGCACAGAAAGCAGAAGTAAGAGTAGGAGGACCAGACAGAAGACCTCACCTGAAAGGAATGGAGGTGATGGGTAGGGGAGTAGGCTGTTCCATATCAAGTTTAAATGCCATAAGATATTTTCATTATACCGAGAAAGTCGATAAAGTATTACAGATGGCTGAGTGCAGATGTTTGTGATTAGCACAGTCTCTGCTCTCATTGTCCTGGATTCTGCTCTATTCCACACAAACCTGGGTTGTTTTAGCTCTCATTAGCATCATACAACTTATTCATACTGAGGAGCTTATTAAGCTACTTACATGTTACTCCTAGATCTTATATCTTCTGGGCTATTTGCACAGTGTGAGGATTTGATGTTTTTTAACTAGGTAATGGGATTACTATATTTTGAAATGGCCCCTTTGGGACAACCCTTATGCAGTTTCCTGTTTCCTGTCAGTACGGTTTAACCTATATGGTGAAGAGAAGGAAGGGTTGCAGCAGGTTTGAATATTTAAAGGCAAGGCTTGTTTAGTTGCATTAAAGTAATTGCTACTTGCAGCAGAGAATGCATCAGGCATGCCCTGTTTTCGTTTTACTTGAGAAACCTTGAGAAGCTAGCTTTTGTCACTTGCTTCTATCATTTTTAAATGCATTCCAGACAGATGTCGTTTGTAAAGCCTTGGGAAACATAATGGCCATGTATGGAGTGGACTCGGAACTAGCCTCTTGTTTCTGGGTCTTGCTTCGCCCTCTTTTTGCAGGACTTTAATGAGCAAGGGATTATTTACAATTAATGTTAGACAATCACGACAGTGGGGAATATACACTTATAAAATTATGACAAATAGCCATACATCGTGTGATCGGAGTCTACAAATTACATTAGAAGCAGAAAGTAGTTACGCTTGATTGGAGCAATTAAATGTTTTCTTTAAAAAAAAACTCCAGTGAGAATATTTTAGAAAATGGCTTTTTAATCATCTGTAGAACTGCTAAAATTATTGTCTCATAATAGTTTTAAAGTATGCCATGTTTAGAATTAAATGCAACCTTTTGTACATCCATGGGATTCTTCCCCCAGAAACCTGTTTACTTAAAATTTACTTTTAATCACAGACTTCGTATTAATTCATTCTCATTCCAAATAAAATAACAATATTTTTTTTTAGGATTCAAAAATGAGACATTTGGCTCCCCAAGCGAGCAAGTTCTACCCACTCTGCACAGCTAGATGAGGAGAAAGAAAGTTCTAAACAAATATGCTTTGTCACACACAGTTGTTCTCACCAGACTGAAGCTTGACAGGTTGGGGGAAGTTCTAAGGACTTCATTTACTCTGTAGGGCTACTACAGAAAACCAAGAAGTCACCTGGTTCATCTGAGAATGGATTGTGCAACCTGGGAGCCCTGTGAGAAAAGGGGGCTACATGATAGAAGAGATTTGGATTCACTTACGTGGGTTCTTTTTTCTTTGTTGTGAAAGGATCAGGGAAAAGAAAGGGAAGGAGGAGCACAGGCCATAAAGAGGTGAGAACTTGGGAGGCTTAGACAGGAGGACTGAGGTTTGTGGGCAGCCTCAGCAATTTAAAGAGGCCCTCAGTAACTTAGTGAGACCCTAATCAAAACAAAAAAAAAATAAAATAAAATTAGGCTGATGGTGTAGTTCAGAGGTAGAATGCCCTGGGTTCAATCCCCAGTACCAAAAAAAAGTGAGAACAATGGGATATGTGATGTCCCACAAAGTCTCCACTGAGAGTGAGCCAGTCTCTTGCTCAGCTTTGCGGTTTGGGAAAGCCTGGTTGCCTTGGCTCATTTTCTATTGCTATAGCAGAATGCTGGGTGACTTACAAAGAACAGAGGTTTGTTTGGGCTTATGGTTGGTTCTGGAGGCTGGGAAGTCCAAGAGCATGGTGCCAGCATCAGCTCAGCTTCCAGTAAAGCTGAGTGGGTACACACAGAAGAGAGAAAAGGGGGGGGGTGTCAAACTCCCACTATAGCCAGTTCATTTCCAAAGAAAAGTGTTAATCCATTCACAATTCGTTAATCCATTCAGGACCATTCTGCTCCACATGAGCTTAATACTTCTTAAAGGACCATCACCTCTGGTGGCTATCACCATGGCAATCAAATTTCAACATGAGTTTTGGCAGGGAAAAACAACATACAAACCATAGCACTAGGGGAATCTGTCTGAATGGAGTCTGTGGTTTTGAACAGTTGTCAGGAGACAGTGAGAAGCAGAACATATCTAGGCAGAGAGAGCACACCAAGTAAGTACTAGTAATGGAGGGAAAGACACATGGGGTGCTGACATTATTCTGACCATAGATGTGCCAGTCCCACTGACTTCTGGACATAATTATCTGGCTTTTTTAAGATGGTGGGTGTTATGGTTTGGATATAGAATGCCCCCCAGAAGAGCTCATGGATTGGCAGTGCAGAAATGCTCAGAGGTAAAATAAGTGAATTAGAGTTCCAACCTCATCAGCAGATAAATCCATTGATAGAGTAATAATTTGAATGGACTTACTGGGTAGTAACTGTAGGCAGATAGGGTATGGCTGAAGGAGGGAGATCACTGGAGGTATGACCTTAGGGACTATATTTGTTCTTGTTCTCTCTCTCCTCTTCTCCTCCTCCTCCTCCTCCTCCTTCATCCTCTTCCTTCTTCCTCTCTGTCTCTCTCTCTCTCTCTCTCTCTCTCTCTCTCTCTCTCTCTCTCTCTCTTTCTCTCTCTCTCTCTCTCTCTCTCTCTCATTTCTGGCTGCCCTGAGCAACTTTCATCCACCACACTCTGCTGCTGTGTTTCTACTATAAGCCAAATAAGTCATTCCCTCTCTAAGTTATTCTTGCCAGATATTTTGGTCACCATAATGAAAAAGCTAACTACAACACTGGGTATCTTCATCAAGAGATAAGGTCATACAACCAGCATCAGCAATATTATATTCATTGCCACAGACTGATAAGCTCTGATAATATTTTTGGCTAATTTTATAAATTAAAAATATAGAAAACTTTCATAACATTTTTCTAGTAGAGTCCCGAGATATCCTGATAGAACTAAATGCAGAAATTTCCCATGTGCCAGAAGCTTTTGTGTTATATTTATGACCATTATGACCAAATGCCTTTTGAAGTACCTCATTCACACAATTACCTAAAAAAGAGCTCTATTTGTTGAGGATTTACTAACACATTTATTACTACATATACCAACACATTTATTATTGACAACTGTTTGCACAATAACTTTAAAAATAAGAAAACTAAGCGCTGTGTGTATGTAGGTTTCTACCACTCTGAAACTCATTATAATGTATAATTACAATGCACCAATAAAAGAATATTAAAATAAGAAAACTAAGGCTCAGAAAGGTAAAAGTGAGTTGGTCATGATAAGAACAATCTAATATTGAATAGCACCTACCCTGAGATCAGTTCCATCTAATTTCAGAAGCCAAACTGGTAGTAAGAAGGCATTCCCTCTGGCTTGATATAATACTGTCACTTTTTATTTAGAGGGAAAGTGTTACCATGGATGTAAATTTTAAAGAAAAAAAGAAAAGGAAACCTAACCTAATTTTACATTTAAAGAGCATCCAATAAATTAAAAGTTTTTACTGTCTTACCATCACAGTAGATTAAATCCATTTAAAGTACACTTTTCTGAATCTTTAACATATACCATATTGATTCAACTTTATAGGCTCCTTTTTCACATAAATAAATTATGTGAACTTTCATAATTTGACTTGCTTTACGTGGCACTAATGTAGTAGTTGCACAATTCATTTAATTAAATAAAGTGGTGCTAAGAAGGAAACATATTTTACCTCTATCTAGAAGCATAGCTAAACTTTGAATATTTACATATCTATATACTTGATCCAGGTTCTTAGTTTTTTTTTTTTAATTTTATGAATGTTTTCAGATAGAGATAAGGCCTTTCAAGTGTTTTCCTATTTCCAAACTCTACACAGGTTAGTATAGCTTTTGGAGAAAATCTGTAGTGGCTTCATTAAGAGTGCTCTCCTATGAATCTTGACTATCTCCCAAAGGACTGTGTGTCAAAGGCTTGGTCCCTAGTCCATGGTGCTAGTGAGAGGTTGTGGAACCTTTGAGAGGTGAGGGATAGTGAGAGGAAGTTAGACCAGTACAAGTGTGCCCTTGGAAGAAATACGAGGGCCTGAATCCCTCTCTCTCTGTCTTTGCTTCCTAGCTACCATGAGGAAAACAGCCTACCTCCACCACATACTCTCACCATGATGTGCTTTCTTTCCATGTTCTCCAAAGCAACAGGGCCAAGTAACCAAAGAAATCTCCAAGAGTGTGAGCCAAAAGGACCTTTTCTCCTTTTAACTTCATTTATATCAGGCATTTAGTCACAGCAATGAAAAACTTACACAACATGTTCTTTATTCCTAATATTTCAGGTATTATTTAGCTTTCCTAGGCAATATGGCTTGAAGAGATGTGTTTGTTTTAGAGTTACTGGCTAGATTCAGACATGTGAAGCAAACATGTTATTCTCACCAAAAATGTATCTAAATGTAATCACCTTAAGAAAAGTGATTTACCTTAAGTATTAGAAATCAAGTCTCATGGCTTTAAACTCTTAACAGTGCTGTCTCCAAAGTCTATGATGTAAGGAGTCTGGTTACACAAATATGTAACTTTTAGTCCTTCATTGTTTCCTCATCTTCAGCATTCTTAATCTGTAATTTTCCCAGTTGAATCCTAGGTCCCTAGATTCAAGTGGGTTTATGGCTTAGCAGCAGAATTAGAGAAATTTCCAAAACAGATAACTTCTACCATTCTGAATAAAGATACCTGATCAAATTAAGTAAATATAATCTCTTTATCCACTGAAAACAGAGGATCTAAGCCAGGGTAGGTCCTGCTGTTAAGGAACCAAAAGTTAGACAGAATTTATAAAATGGCAAATGACCAAACGGTCTGTAAATCCTCAGCTCTATTTCCCATTTCTCATTTGCATATTTAATTGTTTCCAATAAGACCTCTTTTACAGCAGAAATGGAAAGACAACGTGCGTGAGAGCACTGATGTGTGGTATCATCTGAAATCCACACAGGATCTGTGTCTACCTGCTGTGCTTAATTTCAGTATACATTTCTATGATTAATTTTGTTTTTCTTCAGTACATCAAACTGTTCTAAGTCATTTGTGTTCTGCATTTTATGCTGTGGATTAAAGTAGACTTATGATTCCTAAGAACTAAGATTTTTTGCATTTGAATTCTAAAGACTCTCTCCATCACAGAGGATTATAGAGCCAGATTCTTTACCTGAGAGTCACAATCACATACACAAACACATACACACCTAGTATCTGTCATGAAAATTCAGGGAGTAAGTGAACCTAGAGAGTAAAAATTGCTCATTTATTTTTTATTAATATCCAACACATTTTTTGCATTTCTTTTTTTTAATACAGTTTATAAAACCAAGCCTGTAGTAGTATTAAAAGTACTTCATGATTTTGTGGCCAGTAATAATCACAGGTATTTTCATATCATATTGTTGAAAATATCTTGGAAAATATCCACCATTCTCTGATACTATAATAGTTATTAGAGCCACCATTTGATCTTGCTGTTTAATAAATTGATAGGGAATTATGTGCATTTCCATATTAATATCCCTTATACTTTGATAACTTTAATCCTTTCCTTTGTAGTCTTATGTATTTTTTAACCTTAAAAAATGTTATTCTGAGAGTGGTTTAATAGGCTTTCGGAGATCCCAAGGAATTTCATGACTCAAAAGGAGTGAAAACATCCTACTCTTTCTAGGTTATATAGAAATTTGTATTACTGAGACACTTTAGTCTCAAAATGGAAAAACGATTTTCACTCCCTATTTGGCCTAACTTTCAGTATATCATAACTTCATTAAAGCTTGTATGATGCCTATAGTTTTCCATAAATATCTTCATGTTTCTATAGAATGTATTAATGCATCATTTTGTGAGAACTTGCTGAGAACTCAGCATGTGTTTGCTCCTGAGCAAGGTGAAATACACATGTAATATAACTCATGGTCCCTGCTCCCTAAGACACTGCAATTGAGCTAAGCTGAAAAATCAATAATTTATAAAACAACTGGAGAATAATCATGTTCTAAGTACTCTAGTGCTAACAATAGGTGCACAGGAGAGTTCAGAACAATAAAAAGACATGGTGTGGCCCCCAGATAGTGAATAAATTTACATGGAGGATTGAGGTTTGAGCTGTAGACTGAGGTATGGCTAGAAATTCAGTAGTCAGAATTCCAGAGAGATCACCCCCATAGCTGGATAGACAGAGGGTGGACAGGAAAGTTGGCCCTTCGTGTTCTCTTCCTGTTTCATTTCTCATTATGGTGTTTGGATCCACTTGACATATTTGTATTTAACTGACTAAAATATGTCTCCAATGAAAATATAAGCTCAGGAATTTTTTCCCCCTCACCAATGTGTCCACATCACAAATGAATAATGCCCAATGCATAGTAGATGCTTGATAAACATTTGTCAAAAGAAAGAGTAGGAAGAATTGAGGGAAGGAGGAAAGGAAAGAAGGGAGGATGAGGTGAAAGGAGAGGATGGTGCATGTATGTGCTGAGAAAACTAAATAGTCTGGATAAAGCAAAAAATGCTGGGGAAAAGTGAAAATAATACGGAGTGGTAAAACACCCCAAGTGAATTCATCTTTCCAATCAGTAACTGAAAGTTAATCCAAGCTGGCAAGCTATAAGGCATTGTAGGTGTTGAGCTAATTCACATCAAAGTACCCGATTTATGTCAGAGAATATAGGGACACAAGAAACCTTAGCTCTTCCTTCTGATTATTTACGTGCTTAGTACCTCAAGCTTCACTTAAACTACACAAAGTTATTCATTTTGGGTATTTATAAGTTCTAGAGATATTTATTTATTTATTTATTTTATTGTAGTAATTCGTGCAATATAGCATACATCTTTGTTAAGTACAAGTTAACAACATATTTGCACACAATTCTCATTTGACCCCTTCCCCAATTCCCACCCCATTCCCTCCCCCTCCCTCCCCCTCAGGTTCAGTTCAGTGAGTGACCTTGATATGATTGTGTAGGTACATCATGTGCTTTAGGGCATCCCTCTGCCCCATGCGTCCACTACAATTAAATCAACTTCTTTGCTTATCGAGGATCTCTCCTTTTCATCTGGAGACCCTCCTATGCCCCATCTTCTCCCTAGCATCCACATATTAGGGAGAACATATGCTTCTTAACTCTTTGTGACTGACTAATCTCACTTAACATAATGTTTTCCAGTTGCATCCATTTCCCTGCA